>JAQZBX010061106.1:0-17167 GCA_029593785.1 Cabassous unicinctus
GGGGGGGATAAATAAATAAATAAATACATCTTTTTAAAAAAAAGACATTGAGCAAGAGCAAAGAAGAACTTGAAATCCTGAACAGAAAAGTAACAGAGCTCATGAAAATGAAAGACACAATAGGTGAGTTCAAAAACACATTTGAGGCATACAACAGCAGACCTGAAATGACAGAAGAATAAGTGACACCGAAAACAGAACAGCAAAAATTGAAGAGAGAAAAGAACACAGAGAGAAAAGAATGGAAAAAATTGAGCAGGAGCTCAGAGTTGAATGACAATACAAAATGCAACAACATATGTGTCATGGGGGTTCCAAGAGAAGAGAAGGGAAAAGGGGCAAAAAGGGTATTTGAGGAAATAGCTGAAAATTTCCCAACTCTCATGAAAGAAATGAATTTACATGTCCAAGAAGCACACCATACCCCAATCAGAATAAATCCAAATAGACCTACTCCCAGATACATACTATTCAGAATGTCAAATGTCAAAGATAAAGAGAAAATTCTCAGAGCAGCAAGGGAGAAGCAAACCATCATGTACAAGGGACGTCCAGTAAGACTTAGTGCAAATTTCTTTTCAGAAACCATGGAGGTGAGAAGACAGTGGTATGATACAATTAGGATACTGAAAGAGAAAAACTGCCAGCCGAGAATTCTTTATCCAGGAAAACTGTCCTTTAAGTATTAAGGTGAGTCTAAATATTCACAAACAGAAACTAAGAGAGTTTGCAAAAAAGAATCCACTTTTTCAGGAAATATTAAAGGAAGCCTTAGTACCTGAAAGAAAAAGACAGAAGAGACAGGTTTGGAGGAGAGTATAGAAGAAAGAATAGCAGAAAGGATAACCAAAAGAGTAAAAAGACAGACAAAAATAAGATATGACATATTAATGAGTGACTAGAATTCAGTCAAGATTAGGAGAAGACCCTGGGGGTAGGATAGGCTACAGAAAGATTATGGAAGAATTCAGGATAAACTTTTTAGTTTTTTTTTTTTAATAGTTTCTTTGGAAAAAATAATAAATAAATAAATAAATAAATAAATAGTTTCTTTGTTCAGATTTTATGTGACTTTTTATCCTGTCTAGCTTTTCTAATTTGGGCTTCAGGAGTACTTATTTACCTATATAAGCCCTTATTTAATTTTAGGCCATTTGAATAGAGCTCTTTTAAGAATTTTCATTTATTAATTTATATTACCATTCAGAGGTATGACAATATACACTGAACATACAAACACAAAAAGGAGTTAAGACACACCAACAGAAGCATAAAATGCACTAATTTGACTTATAATTCTCACTCCTTTGGTATGGGTATATCCAAGTTCTCCTTCATTTCACATCTCTGATTTTTACTGCTTTTAAGATCTCCGGAATTATTGTTGCCTGTAATATGCAAGCTCATTCTTGGAAACACTTTTATTAGCAACCAGCAACCAGTTAGAAATATTTGAGCAGTATAAATGCAGTTAAGCACTAATTTAGCAGTTTATATATTCTGGATTACTCTTCAGGAGTACACTTAGACTTGAAGTTCAGGAGTAAGCTATTGATTCAAAACTGAAAGTTCTTTTTAACACCTTGATAAAAATGCTGATCAAAATAAAATGTGAATAAAACTTAAAACATTGTTAAAATAACATCCCATTAAATTCTTCCAGTTTACAGCTTTGCGATGGAAGTTGATAATCAACTCAGCACAGACAATCGGTTAAGGAATCTTTCATCTCTGCCTGTGCTAGGACTTATCCTTTCCTAACTTTAACTTTCCTTGTAAGTGGCACACATAGGCTTTTGCCTGGGTAGCAACACCCAAGTCTCCTAACAGGGGTCATACCATAGCTGCCACTATTTGGCAATCTCCCTTTTCTTTATTGAAGTATAGCTGCTCTGCTATCTGCTGTAGCACAGCCAGCATACCTGCCGGAGTTTTGAGCATCCCATATTCTCTAGGCAGTCTCCACTCATCCTGGAGGGCAGCCACCCCTCCCCACATGGACATAGTAGGCCAACCTGGGATTTCTCCCACGGATTCTCCTTTCCCTGAGCTCATGCCTGCTACTGTCAGCATTCCTTCTGTCTCCTGACTGTGGGTTGACAATTGTTACAACCCAACTCCTGAAAGGCACGAGTTGGTGAGGCCACAAGACCAAAGAACACACCGGGCATTTAGTCAGGCATAAGCTTTATTGGGACTTACAGACAGGAGAGAATCTTTGATGGCAGCAGGTCAAAGAATAAATGATGTTAGCATTGTGCAAAGAGATGAGAAAATGAAGGGTGATATAAAAGGTGTTTCAGAACAAGGACATCCCATAGGGTATGAGAACAGAGTTCTTGCTAGGGTTTCGTGAAGTATACACATGGGGTGTGGTGATGTTTTCAGTATGCTCATAGGAAGGATGGTTTACCAAGGATGTTTACTGCTTTGGGAAGATTATAGTTTATCATAACATCTATACATTCTCTGCCCCCTGGGAGGGTTGTTAACCTTTAACTTATGTCTAGGTCACACAGGCGGCTACATGCTGAGAACTTAGGGGACCCTGGGTCCCCACACCATTCTTGCAACTTTTAAGTCTGAAACTATGTCAAAATAAAAAAAGAAGAAAATAATTACAATAAGCTTTAACTCAGTTTCAAAATACCCTCTTTCTCATGTTAATTTTCTCTATTTAACCTACCAACTTAATACATGTAAAGCCTTTCTTTTAGAGTTAACTTTATTTTCTCATTTAGTATGGCTGCAGTGGAAAAGAAGTCTAGGGTGGATACTAGAAAACTAGCCCTGTGCTTTATTTCATTAACCCACCTGCATCACAAGAAAAGCTGAAGATCATTCCAGTTGCCTATGATCAAAGAAGAGACTGGTTTTTAGACATAGTCTCTCTAAATGCCCTAACCTCATTTCCCCAGCAGAGGTTTTTAACAGTCCTTAGTACACATTATTTTCAAGGTTAAGTTAAATTGACCATTCAAAATATGAAAAGTATCTTTGGAGCATAATGGTATTTTCAGGCACTGTTGCAAATATTTTCCGATAATGACAAAAACTGAATTGACATACCCTTAGAGAAATAAATACTTGGCATTAATTTCCCATAGTAATAAAGTAATAACGACCGATGTTTTACAAAAACACACACACACACAAACAGGCAAATTTTTGTTGTCAATCAGAACTGAGTTTAAAAAAACAGAAAATTCAATTACTTGTTTCCGCTTTAACTCATCATTCATCCCTACATTTATTTCAAGTGAAACAGGATTGCTAAGGAAGATGAACACAAACACAATCAGCCTGCCAAAATATACCATGTACTTTGGTTCTGGCTAGGCAATGTTAATGGAGTCTAAACCACTTAATGAGAGTATTAAAATGGTATTTTTATATTTTCCACTTAAATTACTACTGTACAATTCAATATACATGACTTACCTTCTCACCTGAAACAACTAAAAAATCAGACAAAACAGGTGAAACATTTCAGACACTAGGCAACACACAGAGCAGAACAGTGATCTCTGAAATAGAAGAGAAAAAAGGTAAGCCCTGATTGCCCCAGCATACTGACTGTAGTGTTTCCAGGACAGTGTACTAGGAGGGGAAAACGTCCTAATATCCCCAAGTTGAGATGACAGATTTGAGAATGCAGGGATACTCGGGCAGCTAGAATTCACAGAGCAGAATACCAGAGAGGAGAGTGCTGTACAAAGGAGAACACTGGAGCTTGCTGAGGATTCCCCTGGAGTCTTCAGCTGAGTATTGATCAGCACATGTATGTAGGGAAACCTAACACCAGGGGGAAAAAAACACCAGAAAGGAGCAGGCAGAGTGGAGAAACTCTTACTCACATAGGGATAGTAAGAGTTCACAGCCAGAGTGGAGAAACCTCGTAATAACAGGCAACAGCTATAATATTCAGAAGGGTATTAGCTCAATAGCAGGGCCATGTTAGCTTTGGAATAAAGAATACTAAAATCTCGCCTAAGAAACTTAGAAATGTCCCTCTTTATCCTTGATAATTTTCCTTGGTCTGAAATATGCTTTGTCTAAAATTAATATAGCACTTTTATATATATATATAATATAGCACTTTTAATTAGGGTTAGCATAGTGCGATGGTTATGTTCATGTGTTAACTTGGCTATGTTATGACGTCCAGTTGTTTGGTCAAGCAAGCAGCATTGACCTGTTACTGTGAGGATATTTCCTGGATTTCAATCATAACTAAGGTGATTGCATCTATGACTGATTACATCTACAATCAACTAAAGAGATTGCCTTCGAGAAGGAGAGAAGTCTCATCCCCATTAATTGAAGGCCTTAAAAGGAGAACTGATGATTTCAGCAGTCAAAAGGAAGGATTTCCATCCCTACTTCAGCCAGACAGCCTCTCCCAGAAATTCACTGAAAACCTTCATCAGTTCCCAGCTTGCAGCCTGCCCTACAGCATTCAGACCTGCCCATTCCCAGAGTCGTGTGAGCCAATTCTTATAATAAATCTCATAATATTTACTATCTATCCAACTATCTATCTATCTGTCTATCTCCTATCAGTTCTGTTTTCCTTGGAGAGCCCTAATACAGACTTGGTACCTGGAGTGGTACTTGAAAAATAGAATCTTAAGGATGAGATTTCTGAGTTGCTAATGGGGTGTTTGGAATTGGTTCTCTAATCTGATTAGATTTAAAGGCACTAAAAATCTGTTTCCATTGATCAAGATGGCACTGATAGGGAAGCAGATGTGGCTCAAGCAACTGGGCTCCAGTCTACCATACAGGAGGCCCTGGGTTTGATTCCCAGGGCCTCCTGGTGAAGGTAAGCTGGCCCACACCGTGGAGAGCTGGAGCAGCAAGATGACGCAACAAAGCGAGCTGCAGAGGAGAGACAATGAGAGACGCAGCAGACCAGGGAGATGAGGTGGCTCTGGCGACTGAGTGCCTCTCTCCCATACTGGAGGTCCCCGGATTGGTTGCCGGTGCCTCTTAAAAAGAAAAAAGCAGACACGGAAAGCACACGGCAAATGGACACAGAGAGCAGATAGCGAGTGCAAAACAACAAGGGGGGGAGGATAAATTGGAAAAAAAAAAAAGATGGCTCTGATAGCCTATGGTATAAACTGGCAACACAGATATGCAAAATATCATCACTGGATACTGCTACTCAAATGCTTATAAGAGGCTGGTCTGGGTAAAAGTATGTTTGATACCTTGAGTTTTGTGGAGTTAAAAAGTATAACGATGTTAGCTGGTTGTTCCTAAATACACTGGATACAGTTGTTAAAGAAAGGGATGAGCTCAAGGCTTCAAATTCTCAGCGTAAGTGACACATGAAGGGCATGAAAGTTTCTATGTGTGCCCTGAAAGAAATTCTTTTTCTATGTAGCCTCAGAATTGAAATTTCTGAAAACCAGACCCACAGCCTCACTGTGCAAGTGGCTGAATTACAATATAAATTGAATCCCCAACCTTGCAGGGTGTCTGCCGTTAAAGTTAGGACATTGATTGGAAAGGAATGGGATACTGAAAATTGGAATGGGAACATATGGGTTGATAATGATCACAGGGAGGACACTAACACCCTAGATTCTGCTGAGTCTTTGCCAGATAAACCTGTAATGGTATGCCCTGAGGAATCAACCACCTGGCCTCCAGTCTGCCCTAAGGAACCAGCCATCCAGCCTCCACCTAGAGATTAACCCAACTGTGCATGATAAACCTGTAACCACCTCCCCTGAGGAAACAGCCCACACACCTGTCTGTGGAGAGATTCCTGTTTCACCTGATGAAACTGCAATGGAATGCCCTGAGGTAGTTGGCTTGTAAGACAATGCTAATTCCTCTCATGACCCACCTCCATCACCCCTCTTTTCTTCCAGACCTGTAACTAGAATGAAGTCCCAATAGGCCCCAAAAGGTGAAGTACAAAGTGTGACCCATGAGAAAGTGCGCTACACTCCAAAAGAACTACATGATTATTGCCATTTATATTGACAGAAATCTGGGCAATATGTGTGGAAATGGATATTAAGAGTATGGCAGGCTCTACAGAAGAAGGAAAATAAAGTTGGATCAGGCTGAATTTATTGATATGGGCCCACAAAGCAGAGGTTCTGGATTTAATGTTGCAGCTTAAGGGGTTAGAAAGGGCTCTAACAATTTGTTCGGGTGGTTGGCTGAATATGGACCTAGCCTCCCCCAAAGAGACCCGTGGACCTTTACCAGGGTGACTGCGCATTGGAGAAAAGGAAATGATCAGATATTACAGGAATTGTTAAGACACTGGCTCAGAAATGACATTAATTCCAGGAGACCCAAAACATCACTGTGCTCCACCAGTCAGAATAAGGGCTTATGAAGGTCAGGTGATCAATGGAGTTTTAACTCAGGTCTATCTTACCGTGGGTCCAGTGGTGATCTGAACCCTTCTGTGGTTCCAGAATACATAATTGGAAAAGACATACTCAGTAACTGGCAGAATCCTTACATTAGTTACCTGACTTGTGTAGTGAGGGCTACATTATGGTAGGAAAGGCCAGGCAGAAGCCACTAGAACAGCCTCTACCTAGTAAATCAAAAGCAATACCACATTTCCTGGAGGGTTGTTCCAGATGTGGTATCATTACTTGAGCAAATTAACACATCCCCTGGTACCTGGTATGCAGCTACTAATCTGGCATCTGGCAAATACTTTTTTTTTTCCCTTCAATTTCTGCTAGTAAGGACCACCAGAAACAGTTTGCTTTCAGCTGGCAAGGCCACCAATACACCTCACTGTCCTAACTCAGAAGTATATTAAATTTCCAGCCCTATGTCATAATCTAGTCCTCAGGGAACTTGATCACGTCTCACTGCCACAAGACATTACACTGGTCCATTATATTGATGATATGTTGATTGGATCTAATGAGCAAGAAGTAGCAACTACTCTAGACTTATTGGTAAGACATTTGAATGTCAGACGGTAGGGGATAAATCCAACAAAAATTCAAGTGCCTTCCACCTCAGTGAACTTTCAAAGTGTCCAGTGGTGTGAGGAATACCAAGACTGATATCCCTTCTAGGTGAAGGATAAGCTGTGGCATCTGGCCCCTCCTACAATCAACAAAAAAGCAAAATACCTGGTCTCTTTGGATTTTTCAAGACAACATATTCCTCATTTGGGTGTGCTACTCCAGCCCATTTACCAAGTCACCAGAAAAGTTGCTAGTTTTGAATGGGGACCGGAACAAGAGGAGGCTCTGCCATAGCTGCTGGGCAAGCTGCTCTACCACTTGAGCCAAAAGATCCAGCAGATTAAATAATACAACAAGTTTCAGTGGCAAATAGAGATGTTGTCTGGAGCCTTTGGCAGGTTCCTATAGGAGAATCACAGAGCAGACCCTATGAATTTTGGAGCAAAGCCTTGGTATCCTCTGCAGATAACTACCCTCCTTTTGAGAAAAAGCTTTTGGCCTGCAACTGAGCCTTGGTAGAGACAGAACACTTAACCAAAGACCGCCAAGTTACCATGAGAACTGAATTGCCTAACACGAACTGGGTATTGTCTGACCCACCAAGTTATAAGGCTGGGTGTGCACAGCAGTACTCCATCTAAAATAGAAGTGGTATATTTGAGATAGCGCTTGATCAGGCACTGAAGGCACAAGTAAATTACATGAGGAAGAGGCCCAAATGCCAATGGCCCCCATTCCTGCCATATTACTTTCTCTTTCCCAGCCCACAGCTATAGTTCTTGGGGAGTCTCTACAATCAACTGACTGAGGAAGAAAAAACTTGGGCCCAGTTTATAGACATTTCTGCATGACATACAGGTACCACCCAAAAGCGGACAGTTGCAGGTCTGCAGCCCATTTCCTGGACATCTCTGAAAGACAGTGGTGAAAGGAAATCCTCTCAGTGGGCAGAACTTCAGGCAGTGCACCTGGTTGTTCATTTTGTTTGGAAGGAGAAATGGCCAAGGGTGTATTTGTATCCTGATTTATGGGCTGTGGTCAATGGTTTGGCTGGATGGTCAGGACTTGGAAGGAACAGGATTGGAAAATTGGTGACAAAGAGGTCTGGGAGAGAAGTATTTGTATAGGCCTTTCTGAGTGGGCAAACAACATGAAGATATTTGTGTCCCATGTGAATGGTCATCAGAGGATAACTTCGACAGAGGATGATTTTAATATCCTGTTCTGTAAATAACAGTTCGGCTCTTTCCCCAGCCACTCCTGTCAGTGCCCAATGGGCTCATGAAAAAAGTGGCAACGGTGGTAGGGATGGAGGATACGCATGGGCTCAGCAACATGGACTTCTACTCACCAAGACCGACATGGCTATAGTCACTGCTGAGTGCCGATAAGGCACCATTCACCAAGGTAAACTGCCAGCTACCCAGTGGCATGTTGATTACAACAGACCAATTCCATCACAGAAGGGGCAGCGTTTTGTTCTAACTAGAATAGACACATACTCTGGATACAGATTTACCTTCCCTGCACACAATGCTTCTGCCAAAACTACCATCCGTGGACTTACAGAATGCCTTATTCACCATCATAGTATTCCACACAGCATTGCTTCTGATCAAGGTACCTACTTCACAGCAAATGAAGTGTAGTAATGGGCACATGCCCATGGAATTCACTGGTCTTACCATGTTTTCCATCCTGAAGCAGCTGGATTGATAAAAACAGTGGAATGACCCGTTGAAGGTTCAAATGTGGTGCCAACTGAGTGGCAATACCCAGCAGGGCTGGGGCAGTATTCTCCAGGAGGCTGTGTATGCTCTAAATCATCATATACTCTTTGATGCTGTTTCTTCCTTAGCCAGGATTCATGGGTCCAGGAATCAAGGGGTGGAAATGGGAGTGGAATCATTCAACCTTACCCCTAGTGATCCACCAGAAAAAGTTTTGCTTCCTGTTCCTGCAACATTAAGTACTGCTGGTCTACAGACCTTAGTTCCAAAAGGCTGAGTGCTTCCACTAAGAGACACAACAATGATTCCACTGAACTGGAAATTAAGACTGCCACTCTGTCACTTTCAGTTCCTCATGCCTCTGAATCAGCAGACAATGTAGGGAATTATTGTACAGGCTTGGGTGACTGATCCTGATTATCAAGGGGGAAATAGGACTGCTACTACACAACGGCAGTAAAGAGTTTGCCTGGAATACAGATCTTTTAGGTGGTCTCTTAGTACTAACATGCCCTGTGATTAAAGTCAATAGAAAACTACAGCCACCCATTCCAGGCAGGACCTGGAAACTTTGGGAATGAAGGTTTGGGTCACCCCACCAGACAAAGAATCTTGGGAGCTGAGATTGAGGAGGGTAAAGGGAATGTGGCATGCTTAGTAGAAGAAGGTAGTTATAAATATGAGCTATGACCACATGACCAGTTACAAAAATGAAGACTGAAATGGTTATGAATATTTCTTCCTTGTTTTGTTATGGATGTTGGTATTTATATATAACAAATATCTTTGTTGTTTTTCCCCCTATCTTTTCCCCTTATTATATAACATAAGTTATATTAACTTTGCCATATTATTTATTTATTTTATTTTTTTTGAGATACTGGGACCAGGGCCTCATATGTGGGAGGCCAGTGCTCAACCACTGAGCCACATTGGCTCCCCTGTGTTGGCTCCCTCGTCTGTTTGCTAGCTGTTCGCTTGTTGTTTTGCTTGTTGTTTTTGCTCATTGTTTGCTCGTTTTCTTTAGGAGGCAACTTTAGGAGGCAACGGAACCGAACCCGGGACCTCCCATGTGGGAGGTGGGTGCTCAATTGCTTAGTACGTAAATGATAAGATATCAAGTTTAAGAGTGAATATTACCCAAGGACTTGGAACCTCTTATGGGGAGTTATTGTGTTTCCGGTTGTACACAAGAGACTGGAATATTGTTAGGTGAAAATGACTGTTATTGTTTTTATTTAGAACTCAAGTATCATTTAAGTAGATATGTATGTATGCCAAGTTGACAAGGGATGGACAATGATAGTTAAATTCATGTGTCAGCTTGGCTAGGGTGTGGTACCCAGTTGTTTGGTCAAACAACTACTGGCCTGATTGTTACTGTGAGGATATTTCAGGGAGTCAAATCATCAGCAAGCTGATGGCTGATCTATGGCTGATTAAATCTATAGTTAATAAGGAGACTGCCTTCAAGAATAAGAGAAGTCTTATCCAATTAGCTGAAGGCCTTAAAACTAGAACAGATGATTCCAGCAGTCAGAAGGAAGAATTTCCATCTGTACTTTAGCCAGCCATCTTCTCCTGGGGAATTCACTGAAAACCTTCATCAGAGTTCCCAGCTTGGGCCTGCCCTATGGAATTTGGATTTGCCCATCCCTACACTTATGTGAGTCAATTTCTATAATAAACCTCATAGCATCTACATTATATATATATATATTCTGTTGGTTATGTTCCCCTGGAGAACCCTGACTAATACCAATGGTATATCTTTGTTCACCATAACATATATTTTTAAAATATAAAAGCACAGATAAATTAAAGTTTAAGTTCATCCCTTTTTCTCTGCTTTTATATTTAAAATGGTTTTCTTGTAGACACCATATTATAGTTGGGTCATGATTTTTTTAAAATCTACTCTGAATAGTCTCTGCCTTTTACTTTTAATTGGTGTATTTAGACCATTCACTTTTTTTTTTTTTTTCCCCAGAAGGTCCCAGGAATTGAACCCAGGACCTTGTACATGGGAAGCAGGTTCTCAACCAATTAGCTATACCCACTCCCCAGACCATTCATATTTAAATTGATTATTGACATAGCTGGATAAATACCTACCATATTTGCAACTGATGAGGGAAGTGCTGGGACCCTAAACCCCTCAGCAGAAACCCACAGCTTTAGGAAAATAAACTCTCCTCCCCCTTTTCTCCATGGAATCCACATCAGGAAGATAAGCACTCCCTGCCTGCCCCTTTGAACTGAAATTTACAACTCTAAACAGATAATGACTGTTTTCCTCCCTAATGGCTCTCTGCTTTTAGGAAGATAAGCTAACCTGGCTCCTCTGCTTTTGTAACCCAGCCTGCCCGCTTGCTTAGGAATTTGCCCGCTTAGTGTTCCTATATAAACTTATGAAAATCGAGAAACAGGGCTCAGAATTTGGAGACTGAATTTTCCTCTGGGCCCGCGCGTAATAAAACTTCGTTCATCTGCACCCTCAAGAGTGCCACTTGGGTTTCATTCCGTCGGCCGCAACTCAACCACTTTCTATTTGTTGCCCATGCTGTTTCTTCTCATTTTTTTCTTCCACTGTTTTTCTGCTTTCTCTAGTTTTAACTGACCATTTTATATGATTCCTTTGTCTGTTTCCAAGTAACTTAATTCTAAAAACATATCTAAAAGCATTCAAAGAAAATCCAGCACCACACAATGTAAAATATACAATGTTTGGCATCCCAACAAAATTAGCAGGCATGCAAAGAAGCAGGAACTTAGAGTAAATGTAAAATGCAAAATTATATAACTTCTAGATGATAATTAAGGAAGAAATCTAAGTGACCTCAGGTTTGGTACTGACTTTTTAGACAAAACACTGAAAGCTTGATCCATGAAAAAAAGTTAATAAGGTGGACTTCATTAAAATTAAAAACTTCTGCCTCTCAAAAGACTGAGAGAATGAAAAGACTAGTCACAGGCTGAAAGAAAATACTTGCAGAACAGTTATCTGATGCAAAATAACACAAAACTTCTCAACAATAAAAAACAAACAACCCGATTACAAAATGGGCATAAGATCTGAACTGACAGCTTACCAAAGAAGATATACAGAAGGCAAATAAGCATATGAAAAGGTGCTCACAATCAAATGGCATTAGAGAATTACAAATTTTAAAAAAACGAAAACAGTGATATCACTACAAACCCATTTTAATAGCTAAAATACTGATAACCCTCAAATGCTGGTGAGGATGTGAAGCAATTGTAACTCTCATTCACTGCTGGTGGAAATGCAAAATGGTACAGCTACTTGAAAGACAGTCTGGCAGTTTCTTACAAAGTTAAACATAGGCTTACCACAGGATCCAGCAATCATGCTCCTAAGTATTTACCCAAATGCTTTGAAAACTTATATCCACACAAAAACCTGCACACAAATGTTTATAATAGCTTTATACACCTTAAGATTCTAGCAAATCGAGAGCAAATAAAACACAAAGTAAGCATTAGGAAGGAAAGAATAAAAAATAGAAATAAATGAAATTGAGAACAGAGTATCAATTGAGAAAATCAAAAACTGGTTCATTGAGGAGATCAATAAAACAATAAACCTCTAGCAAGACTGATCAGGAAAAAAAAGAAAAAGACACAAATTGCCAGTATCAGGAATAAGAGAGTGAACATCACTACAGATCTTACAGACATTAAAAAGATAATAAGGGAATATTATGAACAATTTTATGCCAGTGAATTGAACAATTTAAGATTAAAGGGACAAATTCCTTGAAAGACACAAACTATCAAAATTCACTCAAGAAGAAATAGATAAGCTTGAACAGCCCTTTGTCTATTAAAGAAACTGAATTTGTAATTAAAATCCTTCCCACAAAGAAAACTCCAGGCCTAGATTATACAAGTCATTTATAGTATTGTCTGAAGTTTAAGTTACATGGAAGGCTCATATATTTATTAACTATCATGTGCAGGCACTACGGATATAATTTTGATATGATTATGTTAGTACTTCAGCAAAATCAGTCTGGAAGGAAGCTATGTGGAAAATTATTAGTGTGAGGCTAGATTAAAAGTAAGGAGACTATAAACAAATATAAAAATAAAAAAAAGTAAGGAGACTAATGACAGCAATCTAGAGAGAAATGATGAGGCCTCAACTAAAACAGTAACATGGGGATTTTTCTTTTTAAATTGGGGTGTGTGGGTATTGGGGCAGGGAATGATTGAAAGATAACTAGTATACTGAAGGACCAGAGGTAGTGATTGACTGGACATGGAAGATATGGGGAGTAGAAGAAATTAAGGATGCTCCAAGATTCTTTGCTTGAATACTAGAAGAACCATTCATTAGGACAAGAAATACAAGAGGAGGAACAGGTTTGGGTACAGGAAGATATGTTTATTTTTGGACACAGGCAATATTCATACATTCAGGGCCCAAAAGACATATATATATATATATATATACATATATATATAAATACAGTAGGCAATGGAATATATGGAATCAATCCTTAGAAAACCTGTGTAGTTTAATTTGCTCTCTCTCCCAGAATTATTTGCAATTAAAGTCTTTTCTATAATTATACAATTAACAGCTTTTCTCTGTTAAATGAACTCTAGGAATAAATAAGAAGGTGGTTAAAAGATTTTAGAAAACAAGAGGTGCCTTTTTTCTATACACTTAATTGAGAACACTAACACCCTATTTCTGTGATATATTTTTTGTTTATATTGTCATTTAGAACAGTAAAACCCTATTTATTTACTCTTTTGATTTATGAGTCTGACCTACATTCTTCATAAAAGACTTGAGAATGTGAATGCTCTCTCCCTACCTTTTCCCTTTTTGGTACATGGACATAATTCTCTATTTAACTCTGCCTATTATCTATTTAACATATTTATTGCCTCCTTTAAGGTTTTATTTATTTGCCATTTTCTAGTCAGGAATTGTCATTAAAAAAAAAATACACCTGATGAAAAATTTCTGGAAACAGATAGTGGTAATGGTTACACAACATTATAAATCCCATTGAACTGTACACTTAAAAATGGTTAAAATGGTAAATTTTATAACATGCATATTTTACCACAATAAAAAAATACAGCTGTTTAAATTAGTCAACGATTTTTTGAGCAAGTATCATAATAAGACAGCCAATGTGTTAAGTGCTTTACACATATTATCTCATTTAATTCTTAAAACCTTGCAAAGTAGATATTACCATTTTGAATTTTAAAAACTGAACCTGAAAATGACTTATATGATGAATCCAAAGTCATACAACTGATGGACAGCAGAACTGGGGTTGAACCTAAGTCAAGAGAGTACCAAAGCTTGTTCCACACAGCTCGTAAGTTTTTTGCTATCTGTAACAGACTTTTTACTAGATGTTTTATTAAGGTCCTTTCATTCATTCAACTTATACATGCTACATGTCTTCTCAATTTCTATAACTTTACTAATAGCCCCTTTCCTCTATTGTTTCTGAAATTGGAAAGCTGCATAATGTGCATTTTTTCCCCTTTACTTCCCCCATGAAATGTCAAATTTAATCATGTTATGATTATTATCAGATAGTGGTTCAGCCACCACCATTTCCTGCCCTAGTTCCTGTTCACTACTCAGAATAAAGTCCAGCATATTTTCTTTCCTAGTGCTCTAAATCTACCTGTTCTAGGAAGCAGCTGTTTTTCTCATCTGAAAACTCACCTTTATATCTTGTGTTATTTTAGCAATTTATCTGTAGCTAACAAGCTGGACTAAATATACAGCTTTCCTAAATCAACTTAGTGTTTTGATTCTGGTCATCAAGAGATGCTCCACTTTTATAAATTCAGTGTAAGTATTTACAGTTCTGTTCTAACCTGATGAAATGGTATAAGGATGAGACTTTGCCTTAGATTTTCAAGAACAATCCCAATTTAAAACATTCTGTCCCACTGTCACATCTCAAATTTGGGTTCAGAAAAAATGGTCAACATATATGCAAAGGGTAATTTGCAATATTGATTCTATGTGGCTACAGATTAGGTAAAAGGGTTAAGGGAAGACAGGATAGGCAACAGTTCCTTTAAAGTTGTTCTTCTTTTAAAAATAATCATGAAATAAGATCCACAAATCAAGAGCAAATGCTTTTAATAGTGTAAGTCTTCATTTACAGCTTAGAATGAAATAGCTCAATGAAATAATGAAAATAGTTTCTAGCCGGACATGTTTGAAAAGGGAATTTTAACGGGCACAGTGAAAATAAGTATTGAAAGGTAAATATTACATAAAAATGTCACAATGCACAAATTATTCAAGTTTTCTTCTAATTTTAGTATCTAAGTGTCCAATTTCTAACCACTAAAACTGGGTAGTATCCACTTTGCCAAGCCACATTTCTATACAATTACCACTTAAAGTTGGCTTTCAAAATACTTTTTATACAAAGTCACAATTACTTGCCATTCTTTCAACAACCCATGGTTCTGAGACCCTGCCTCCTGTTGTGTTACATCTGCAAACAATGCCCTTTCCCCCAATCTACTAACACTATCACTCATCATTTAAAGTTCCAGTGGCACCTCCCACTGAAACTCCCAACCTCTTCTCCACTCTCTCTAACAAAATTATTCATTCTTTCTTCTGTATTCAGTGCTTACCATGTTCCTGTACTTTATGTATTTTATTTAGTGCTTAATACTCCTCTCCACTTAACAGATAAGGAAACTGAACGTGAAAGATATTTAGTATCATGTCCAATGTCATAAAGAGGAACAAGAATTCAAACTCTGGTCTAAATTTTAATTCTCTGTCTATGAAACCACAGTCTACAGCACTGTCTTACAGTAGGTATACTATAATATATTGTATTATATTATCATTATTTGTTCAAATATCATTCTCTCCCACTAAATGGATGCTCCTCAAAGAGAAGGTAACTCCATTCCTATATCCCCAGCAACACTCAGTAGCATCTATTATACAATGATCTCAAAGCATTATTGAATATGTAGAATGATGAACTTCCTATTCAATTTATGGTTTTGCAGTATTATTTTCTACTACTTCCACTTGGTAGTCTTCTACCAAGTCTTTAAGAATTCAGTCTTACTATGGCAGTAAAGCATAATATAACAGTTGGAATACAGGCTTTGGAAATCAGATTGCTTGGGGGTGAATCCCACCTCCACCAAGTTATTAGCTGAGAAATCTTGGACAAAGGAGTTAACCTAAGTCTGGGTTAAGTGATCTGTAAAACAGGGAGAACAGTAATCACAGTATCTATCTCATGGGATTATAAGGATTAAATACGATACTATATACTATTTTTTTATCCTTATTTTTTCCACATGACACCCTGAATTTCCTTTGGTTTAGTCTAGTAAAGACTTTTCTTTACAAATGCCTTGCAATTTTGCATTAAATGAAAAGGTTTCTGGTTTAAAAATTCCTGAAGATTTTTGGGGCCAACAGTCAGAGAGATTGGGCTAAAAAAGTTCTACTTTTGGAGGCTTGACTATGCAAGAGTGTCCCTACTGTACACTGTACTTGATTTGCTTACCACATTTTGATGTGAAAAGAGCTGAAAATTAGAAGGCAGACACTCACATTTTGATGTGGAAAGAGTTCAAAATTAGAAGGCAGGCACTCCCCAATTTACTAACACCAAACATAATACAATCTAATGCATACACACAACTAACCTGTGTGGGAAGCGGGTATTTCCTGAGCAAGAGATTTTCCTGTAAACACCTTGTTTCTGGTCCTAGACATGGGTCTTTCCCCCTAAACTTCCAGATTCCTTCCCTCTAAAATTTGGAGGCTGAGCCACTAGAATTGACAAGGGATACCCATTTTCTTCTTATAGTGTTAGCAGTCCTCACTCCAAAAAGATAGGACTTGAAATTGTTACGCATTTTACAACTCTTTAGGCTAAAGTGCACAGTTTCCAATTTCTCAGAATCCCCCCTTCCAATATTGAAAAAAATGTTATGAAAAAGTCTTGGAGAAAACAAATGAAAGAAAAAATTCCCTCAAAAACGAGATCAAATACTAAGTCTACAGCCGAAGACACGGGGCGGGGTGGGGGTGGGGGGGAGGAAGAAACATTTTTAAATGTCTAGTTGGATAAAGCTAGCCCAAAACTACAAAATCAAAGTACCACACATAACAAAATAATCTCAAAGTAAGCAGAATATACCATTAACAAAGAAAGCAAGTGTAAACTACAAAATATTTAATATATTCACCACGAATTTTAAAAATTACCTGGCATGTGAAGTACATACTAAGATTAAGAAACTGTCCCAGATTCTGTACTCCCCTAGTCTAGTGTACGTTAATATAAAGCAGTTCCTTGTTTTGCCAGGCTGAAAAGTTAGATAGATTAATGACACAATGATCCCCGAAGTTATACAAGATGTTGAGTTAGAAAGTTAGAAAACATGACCAGAATGCTGGCTGTCAACATC
>JAQZBX010061107.1:0-17175 GCA_029593785.1 Cabassous unicinctus
AAAACCAGGAGCCGAGGTGGCACAGAGGGCAGAACACCTCTCTCCTACATCGGAGGTCTCCAGGATCGAATCCTGGTGAAGACTGGAGGAGGAGGATGAGAAGAGATGAAACAGACACACACAATTGCCCAGCGAATGGACACAAAAAAACAGCAAATGGGGAAGGGGGGGTTTAAAATGGATCAAGTAAATAAATAAATCTTGAAAAAAAAGTGTGCCAGAAAAGAACCGAGTAGAAAGAGGCACCAGTCTTAGCAGCTTGCTATTGATGTAACACCTTTGCAAATTGTACAAAACATTTAACTCTGTGAAACACATAGCCAGGTCCCCTCCCAGGGTCTTGGACAGGGCCTTGCGAGGGAGGACCCCTGAAGCTTAAGCTTCGTTTGCTTCAGAGTAAATCTGACTCTTATTGTGAGGTGCTAACAAAGGGGGATGTGAAGTCTTTTTTTAAGTACAAAACACTTCAAATATTTTCAAAAGTTTAGAGAATAATATAACAAACACCTAGATTGCTGACATTTTACACTTTGCTATATTTGTTTCTGATTTCTTTCAATTAGCATGTTTTCAAGGTTCATCCATGAGATAACATTTTACAGAATTTCATTCCTGTTTATGGCTGAGTAATATTCCTTTGTGTGGATATACCACCATTTGTTTATCCATTCATCCTTCCATTCGTGGTCATTGGGACTGTTTCCACCTTTTGTCTGTTGAGAATAGTGCTGCATGTTCATCTACTTGTTGGAAAGCCAGTTTTCAATTCTTTTGGGTAGAGACCTAGGAGTGGAATTGCTGGGTCAAATGTTAATTCTATGTTTAATTTTAGGAGGATCCAGGATATAGCTTTTTGTTACTATCATTTGAGGGCCTCTGACTGTTATCAGGTGTGGTGAGTCCATTTATTAAATTTGTTGTAATCAAATATATTTGCATTTATTTCTACCGTATTTTAATATTTTATATTTGCCAAGTTTTTTTTTCTGTATTTATCCTTTCCTGCCTTCTTTTGGCTAAACAATATTTCCTTCATTCTCTTTTCTCTTCTGATTTGAAAATGACAAGTTATATTTCTAGCTTTATAGAAGTTACACTTAAATCCCTCGCCTCCCAAGATGGGTCCCTCATCCGTTTGCTTGTTGCTTTAATCACTGTTTCGTGCTCCTTGTCTGCTCGTTGTTTGCTCATTTTCTGGGTTTTGTTGTTTGTTTGTTTGTTTGTTTTCTTTAGGAGGCATCAGGAACCAAACCCAGAACCTCCCATGTGGGAGGCCGGTGCTCCACTGCTTGAGCCACATCTGCTCCCTGCTCATTTGTTTTTGCTTATTGTCTGCTCATTGTTTTTAACTCATTGTTTTTGTTCGATGTCTGCTTGTTGTCTGCTACTTATTTGTCTGTCTTCTTTAGGAGGCACCAGGAACCAAATCCGGGACCTCCCAAGTGGGAGGCAGGCACTCAACTGCTTGAGCCACATCCACTCCCTCACTTAAATTTTTTACATTCTTACCTAAATATGACTTTTAACTATCTCTAATTTTAATATTGCTATTCTCCAGAGATACTGGAACAAGAAGGAACTTAATATGCTTTACCCACTTGACAGGTACAAATTAATTATTTTTACAGTCAAAATTGTCCATCCTCACTGTTGTTTCTTGCTGTCCACTCCTTTCCTCTGGCTTCATTTACCTTTCTGAGATGGTGTGTCTGTTCATAGTTCTTTAAATGAAGGTTTGTGTAGATAAAATTTCCTGGTCTAGATGTGTCTGAAAATGCCTTTATTTTCACTTCACTTTGGGGAAAACAATTCTTGGTTGACAATTATTTTCCCTCAGCACCTTGAAGATATAACTACCAGCCAGCCATGGTGGTGATGAGAAGTCTGCTTCCAGGCTAATTTCCATTCCTTTGTGGTTGACCTGTTTCCTCTCTGGTAGCTTTTGGAAGAAAGCAGGTATCCATAAAGACTGGCTGAGCCAAACATAAAAAGGTCCAGAGGTGCTGCCTTGAGTATGTCCAGCATATTCTTCTAAACTCACCAATCATATATCTCACTCCTCGTCCCAGCAGGAATAAACAAAGGGGAATAGGGAGGCCACAGGAGTTACTCCAACATGTTTCTCACACTGTGGTCCTCAGGTGAGTAGCACCCACATCACTTGGGGATTTATTAGATTTGCAGATCTCCAGGACCCAGACCTACTGACTCAGAAACTCTGGGGTGAGCCCCAGCAATCTGGGGTGTAACAAGTCCTCCAGGTGATTCTCATCCTAAGTCTGAGAATCCCTGCTCTTGCAGGCAGTGTTTTGAAAACTGCATCTGGAAAGCATTAATGGGTTGTGAAATCAACTTAATGGGTCATGAGCAGCTTTGGAAAAAGAAAAAGAAAGACTACAACAGAAAATATCGGAGTACATCATGCATAGGAAGGATAAGGGTTGTTTCATGAAGCTTTGTTTTACTTACGTATTGTTATCTGCTCTAAAGGCTTGGGACATTCAGAAGAGGTGAGGAGGATGCCATAGTCAGGCAGGAACACACCCCAAGACCACAAGATGAGGCGCGCAGGACAGTGCAGGTTTAAGATCTCAGGCCCCAAAGTCAAATTGCCTGGGTGGAATCCCATTTTTACCATTCTCTAGCTATGCAATCTGGGGGAAATTTTTCTGAATCTTAGCTTCTTCATTCACAAAATCAGAATAATAATATCCACCTTGCAGTGAGTAAAACTAGGCATGCAGAATCCACAGAAGGAACTGAATAAATATCCTTTTCTTTCTCTGTTTTCTTTCCATCTCCTTCTACTTCTTCCGTTTTGAGTCAGGGTCAGGGTCAGTTCCGAGCTTGGCCACACATTAGCTCTAGACTCGGCTTCAGCAGCGGGCCCATCTGCAGTTACACCACCTGTAAAATGCAAGTAATGCCACCTACTGTGAGGATGTGATAAGAATGAAACGTGATGATGCAGTAAACGTGCAGTGTCCAGCTCCTGGGAAATACTTAGGAAATGGCAGTTGTTCTTATTCCTTGCTTCCCCCCGCCCACCCCCCGTTGAGCATGTCCAGAGGGGACACAAAATCCACCCTCTCTGGGGAGGTGAACAGCATCCAAGAGGGACTTACATGTTTTAAATGGGTTTTCAGCATTATGGCTTCTTTTTCAGTTTTATCAACCAGAGTGGCCAGAATAGCAGTCAAAGTCAAAGCCCAGAATTCATGACATCACTTATCTACAGGGGAAAAAACAACAACCAAACAACTGTTTTTCTGTCTTGCTGTTTTGTTGCCAAGAAGCTCAAGTGAAAGGGCATCTGTCGCCAGCCCTGGCGGGTCCAGAAGCGCCAGCGCCGGGGGGACCTGGGGACCCAGGGACATCCAGGAAGCAGCGTCTCTCTCCCTCACTCTCTCTGGGGCTCTCTGCACCTTTCCAGGTGGCTGTCCCGTTCCCCCCTCTCTGGCCTCCTCCCCCTCCTCCTCCGCACACTCTCCGCACCTCTAAGGGCCTTCGTTTCCTCCCTCGGAATTTATGACTGCGGGAAGCTGCAGCTTGCCTGGGCCCCCCTTGCCGCTGGCACCACCTCTTGGTGCTCTTTCTGCCCTGGCCTGCATTCGAACAGCAAATCCTTTCCTTGGTTCTCGGTTCAAATTAGGGCGAGCAAGAACGCCCTTGCGCAGCGCACTCGCCCCTGGCAGGCCACATGTGGGACCCAGCCCTGGACAGCCTATGGGTTAGCTGCTCGGGGACCAGGCTCACCCTGTTCAGCCAGACGCTGGGGAAGGGGGGGTGGTCACATGGCCTCCTGGAGCCCGGCGCCTTGAGGCGGCATGTTTTCCTTCCTAGGGGCTGTGGCAGGGCAGTCAGGCAGAGGCTTGATTTTGGTACAATGAGTAATGTTCACAGGAGGCTCCCTGTAATATTAGTTTTAAAGACCCCTGTAAAGAGAAGGATTCATGAATGTGTTCAGACCAAGCTCAAGGCAGACTCACTTTATTCCAAACTCTGCTCCTCAGTAAAGATCAAACTTCCAGGGTGAATGAATAGGTGAAGGAATGAAATAATACGTGGGCAGGAGAATCTGAAAGAGGAAAAGAACATTTGCATTTGAGAGTGCAAAAATGCAAGTCACTCATCAACTTGCTAACTCTCTTATGTGATACTCAAGTCACTGAAAGAGAAAGATGTTAGCAGTAGCTGGCATTCTGCCACACTCCCCCACCCTGTACATATACACCCACCGACCACAGAAGCAGGATAGGGAGGTAAAGAGGTCATGCGGAGAGGGAGCTTGCGGGGGCGGCACAGCACTTTCCCAGGGCTCCTGTCTGCTCTCCTTTCAGAGCCCAGAAAGGATGTAACCCCTGGAGTTTCATTGCCATAGGGACCGTGCCGCTTGTGAGCTAAGCTGGAGTGAGGATCCTGGCTCTCGTTCTCACTGGGTGGCCTTGAGGAAAACCTTTGTCTGTTCTAAATCTCAGCGGCCTGTGCCTAAAATGAGGAATACCTAACTCTGGCTGCCTGCCAGGTTATTTTGAGTTTTAAATGAGATGAAGCAGGTTACACTAAAGAAAGGCAATAAAGAAAATCAGAAGGTGAGTTATGAACTAAAAGGAAAGATGAGCATCTATTAAGCACTCAATGTATGCTTCATTATGCAATTCTGGAGGGCTGTGTGTCTTAAAGTGAATTCCACGGTTTGTATAATCTTTGTGTGTGTACATAAGCAGTCATTCATTCATTCATTCATCTGACAGACCATCCCTAGAATGTGGTAGGCATGGGGAATAGAAGTATAAGACACCCCAGGGAGAGTATTTATGATTTCTCCTATTTTCACAACACTTCCTGAGGGAGGAGACTGACTGGTAACCAGTTATCTTCTTGGCTAGTACCATGTCCTCTTCATCTTTTTTTGGTGCCGAAACCCAGGAACAAACCACCTCTTCATCTTTGCAAACTGAAACCTAGTCTAGTGGCTGGAAGATGGTAAGTGCTCAGTAGGCATTAGGTGAATCATGAATGGATGAAGTAACGTTTCCTTCACTTCTGAAGGCTAAGTGGTAAAGGGAGAAAGAAAACGCTTTCCAAGCACATGGGTGTGTTGCTTGGATAAACAAGTGCAGGTGCGAAATTTGCATGGTTTCCCACATTCCATGGGAGGTCTGCCGTGGCCCACCTGACTGGGAAGTTAGGCTGGGACCAGGTGCTGAAGGGAACTGATGCCACGCTAAGGAATCCTAAGGTGTGTATGCTTGTGTAAGGAGTTCCCCTGCCCTACGATCTAGACACTGAAGAGTAGCGACAGCTGCCATTTTACCAGGCACTTGCTTTTTGCCAGAAATTACTTGAAGCTCTTTATAAGCACCAATTTTACTAATCCTCAAAATAACCCCATTTGGTATTTTATCTTCGCTTTACAGATGAGAAAACTGTGGCTCCTAGAGATTGGACCATTTGTCCCAGGGTAACAGCCAGGACGTGGTAGAGCCAGGTTATGAACCCAGACAGACTGCTTCCAGAGTCCGTGCACATAACCAGGATGCCGTAATTCTAGCTGGAGCTCAACCCTATGATAAACAGATCTGTGTTTAGAGTCTGTGCTCAAGGTCGGAGAACTAAGGTAGACCCTGCTCAGAATCCACAATTTGAGCATTCCACTCTGATCAAGTCTTCTGGGGAGCCCAGAAGACTGGCCCCAGCCCCAGTCTCAAACCCAGCCTTTTCTTAAACAGAGTGCTATAAGAAAAGGGCTTTAAAAAGCGAAGTACTTAAGAAAAGGAGAGCTTGGGAAGCATTATACCCACTGTTTCTCAGAGATCAGGGGCTGCCACCTCAATAATGGACGTGTCAAAGAGCCAAACCATAGGAGGTCACATCACTTCTGTTGATCACAGTGAAGGAAGGAAAGCGGCAGGGGTAGCAGCCTGATTTAGGGAAGGCCTTTAAGCTGCTGAAATGGGATAAGACCAGAAGTCCTCTTACCTGTCTCCTGTCTTCCATCTTGCCCCTCTTTCCCTGCCTCCAAACCACAACCCAAGTGTCTTCCGAAAAGCCTGGATCTCATCCTGTGGCCTCTATATTCAGGGTGCTTCATTGCTCCCATCACCTTTGGGAAAAGGTACCAACTTCTATCTTATCCCCTGGAGTTTGGGGGTCAATGGGACTGATACCTACCCCACACCTAAGGCAGAAGGCCAAGGCTTTGTGCATGGCTGAGCTGGAGTGGCAGAGAGCAGAGGGCACGGTGGGAGCCAGCAGGGCTTCCTTGAACAGCCAAGAAGAGGTGCATGTTTTCCGTGGGCCAAAGAGAGTCAGCAACAAGCCTTCTTGAAAAGGACCCTGGCCAAGAAGGCTTGCTGGCAGAGTTGAGGCAGCCTTTGTGCAAAAAGTACGAATGGACAGTTGGGTGCAGAAGCTAAAGGTGGGGACATCAGCCAACTGGAGGAGGTACAGCTCACTCCAGAAAGTGAGGTTATAGGTCCTCGGAGCAGGGATCCCAAGGAACCCACAAAAACAGGTTCAAGAGAAAAAGAGTCAGCACCTGTGGGCCCACCATACTCAGATGCCCCATCACCAGAAGATAAGAGTCCCAGTCAAGTAAGACTCTTCTGTCTCTTTCCTCTCCTCCCTACCACTGCTGAGGCCCTGGAAGGCCATAAGCAGCATGGAGGAAGTGCAGGAAGTGAGGGAAAAGAAGCCAGCCATGTTTCCCTTTCCCACCGCAGGCTTTCCAGCCTGGGAGAGACTTACAGTGGGGGTGGGATGAGGCTTTAGATAGGACAAGGGTCTACGGTTTTGATGTTAGACTGGACCAGGCACTTGGTTGCCTAAAAGAGACCAAAAAACTTTTCGTTATTTTAGAGGGACAAAAAGAAAAACTGAAATTTGACCATAATTTCATCCAAGGATGGAGAGGAATGAGACTACAGAGTAGGTTTGCAGGGGCAGCAACAAGAAAGAATAAAATTGTGTTTTGCTTACACCCTACCAAGTCCAGCTTGTTCAATGAAAGGAACAGTTGTTCCAGTGTCTCTTCTATTCTACGTCAGGGGCTGTGTCTTTCATCACTCTGTTCCCAGCATCCAGCAGAGTGTAGGCCAGGATGTTGGCTGAATGAATGCCTAGCCCCGGGGGCATTGATCTATGTGAGATCTTATCTAAATAAGAAATTGTGATTTGGGTGGGGGGGCTCTATCATTCAGTATTTAGGAACAGATAAGCTACCTAGGGCTGACCTATTCCTTTTAACCTATGTTCTTCTCATGCATGGGCAGGATTGGCTTGTAGTATGAAGCCTCTGTACCTCTGTACTTGCACCTACTGTTGGCAAGTGACAGGTGACTACCCCCGAGAGGAGAACAGCATTATCAGAGGATACCAAACCCCATTTTCTTATGTGCCTCCCCCCAAGATAAGAGCTCTGAGGACCCCGATCACCTTGGAAGTCTTAAGGGAAAACGTGCGCGGTCACAAGGTGTGCTTGTCATTGTGATTGCTGTCCTGGGCAGGAAGCCACAATGGCTGTTGCAGTAAGTGCATCACCAGCCACTTTGTATAACAGAGAGTTACCTTTGGCCACAAAACACTATCTTCGCATGCATAACTTTGTTCTTAACATGGAAGTCAGTGATCTGACTTCACCACCTGCGCCTCAGGCTCCCATAGGACTCAATTCAAGGAGATGCTCTCTCATCATTCAGCAAACATGACTGAGCACTTATGAATGCTAGAGCCGGGGACAGGGATAAAAATGAATATGTCAAGGTCCTTGCCATCACCATCCTGATCACATGGTGCAGGATGCAGACCATAAACGAGGGATTACCGTAGAGCACAGGGGTCCCAGATAGCAGCAGCAGCAGCACCTGATGTGATTTTCTGGCCCCACTCCAGACCTCCTGAATCAGGAACTCTGGGCATGGCACCCACCAACCTGGGGGTTCTGGTGCACACTACAGCTTAAGAACCTCGAGTCTAGTTTGATAAATGCCCTAACTGAGGAATAAGCTAAGGGAGCATAGAGGAGGACTGACTCACTGGAAATGCTTTTTGAGAAAGCAACATGCATTTTGACAAAATGCTTTCACATGTGCCTTCTTCCCGCTGGGTCTCCCTTTTCCCCTGGCAAGAGGGGTGGGGCAGGTGTTAATCCTGACTTTTCAGATTAGAAAACTGAGGCCCAGAAAGGATGAGTGACTTGCCCAAAGTTATTCAACTGGCAATTAGCAAAATAGAGAAGAGAACCCAAATATGTTGACTCAACTGTAGGCTCCGCTTTCCACATGGTGCTAAAAGCACAAACCATCAGGATGACAAACTCAGGGTGGGTATATATTCGGCATTCTGCCCTCCTGTTTCCCCTCCCTCCCTTCATCCTTCACAAACACTTCAGTGCCAGAGCCTGTGCCCATGGGGATTGGAAATGCAGGGCTGCACTATCCACAGTCTCTTACCATGCAGCTCACAGTCAGCTGAGAAGTCAGGCAATTAGGTAATTTCAATACAGAGTGAATAAAGGAAGCAGAAGTGCTAAGGAAGCCCACAGGAGGGACAGCTAACTCACTCTGGGGGAATCAACTATTTTAAACTTCAAGTTGGAGCTCCTGAAAATGTCACAGGAACAGCCGAGTTGGAAGCTTGAGTCCAAGTCCATGGCTGATGGCATCACTTCCCTGGCTGGCACCTCGATCTTCCTCTTCCTCTTCCTTCCCACTCCCCCATACACCATCAAACTTTTGATCCATCTGACTGTATCCCAACACGCTCAGTAACTTGTCGGAGATTTTAGTTTGGGTACAGGAACCTCATCTTTAAGCATGCAAAGGAGGACTAGTTAGTAATGACTGATGGTCTCTTCTTTCACCTCTGACATTCTTCTGTTCTAATGAAAGAGTAATGAGCACACATGTCACAGTTCACAAGGCACAGAGAGGGACCAATGAGGTGTCATGGGGTTCGGAGGATGGAGGTGATCCCATCCTGTTATGCAAACAGCAAATCTTCACACAGGAGGTGGCCTCTGATGTGGGTCTTGATGAGTGGTAGGAATTTTGTCAGGAGAAATTCTGTCAAGACCACATGAAAGGAACAGTAAGAACCAAAGGAATGACCTCAACATTTATTGAGAGCCCACTATGTGCCAGGCACTTTCATGTCCATCATCTCACTTAACCTTCCCGTGCACCTGGAGGGGGAGATTGGATCCTGTATCAGTCAGCCAAAGGGGTGCTGATGCACAGTACCAGAAATCTGCTGGCTTTTATAAAGGGTATTTATTTGGGGCAGAAACTTACAGTTACAAGGCCCTAAAGAGTCCAACTCAAGGTACCGTAAGAGGTACTTTCTCACCCAAAGACTGTTGCCACATGTTGAAGCAAGATGGAGGGCGACGTCTGTGAGGGTTCAGCCTTCCTCTTCCCTCTTAAGGCTCCATGGGTCCAGCTTCTTCTGATCTCAGCTGTAGGCTGGCATAGGGCTCGTTTCTTTCCGGGCTCAGCTGCTCTGGTCTCTTCACAAGGTCAGCTGTAAACGATCAGGCAAATGGCTCAACTTTCCCTGGGGTTCCAGCATCAAAACCAAGTTCTCTCCTCTGCCGTGTCTTTTTCTGTGTATCTACTTCCATCTTCTCTCCAGGCAATTGTCCATATATATAGCCCACAAAGGGAGGACAGGGACTCAAACCAAGTCGCCCTAAAACATGGTCAATTCAACACGCTAGTCCTAACATAATTTAATCAGCCATCTCAGCTGACTCGAATACAATCAAAAGGTATCACGCCCAGAGGAACAGACCAGTTTACAAACATAATCAATACCTCTTTTTGGAATTCATAAATAATATCAAACTGCCACAGATCCCCACTTAGAGATGAAGAAGCCCCAGCTCAGAGAAGCTCTGAAAGCACCAAGGACATACAGACATGAAGAGCAGAGCCAAAGTTCCAGCCCAAGTCTGCCCTGGCCCCCAAACCCAGCCTCGTCCTACACGCTAAGCTTGCTAAGGTGCTCATCACACCCACCAAGTCGCCACAGATCCCAGGCCTGAGCACAGAAGGTGATAACGCCCTTCATCAAAAGAAAGATTCCAAGCTCCAAAAAACAAGGGCCCCTCCAGAGTGCAGTGCTGTGCTTTGCCCAAAGAAACCAGGTGGCCAGAGAAGTTCCTGACTTTTGAAGACCTGCCTTCCAGAACTCTCCCTTGGCCTGGTTCAACCGGAACTGACGACCCCTCCTTCCACCTCCAGAAAACCAGAGAAAGAATCTTTTCAGCATTGGCTCCCTGCCTTCCCTGAATCCCCAAAGAATAGCTTCCTGCCAGTCCATCTCAGAGTCATTACACTAAACCACAGCATTCCATTATAGTAATAGGAATACTAACAACAGCTACAATTTGTAAGCATCTAACGGCCAGCCAAGATAGGTTTTCTTGTGCTTATTGTAATACCAGTAATGGCTAACATTTTTAAAGTGCTTATTGTGTGCTAGGGCCCGTACTAAGTGTTTTCCATGCGTTATTTCATCCACTCCTCACATCAAATCTATGAGGCAGGTAATATTATTGCCATTTCCCACTGAAGGAATTGAGGCTCAAAGAGGTTAATCAATACAATCAGGAAGGAAGGAAGCCCGTTCTGTCTTAATCCAAAGATCATTCTCATTCTGGTATCAACATCATACTTGAGAAGACTTAAAATTTAAAAGACAGTAATAATATGTTGTACTTTATTTTTATTTTTTCTAGGAGGCACTGGGGATTGAATTCAGGGCCTCATACATGAGAAGCAGGCACTCAATCACTGAGCTACATCCGCTCCCCAGTAAGAGTTGGTTTTTTCATTTGTTTGTTTGTTTTTAAGAGGTACTGGGACCTCGTACATGGGAAGCAGGCACTAAACCACTTGAGCTACATCTGCTCCCCTGTAATTTTTAATATTAGTAAATGACATTGTCACCAGAATCCCCCAAAGAAGTCAAGTCTTGAAAAGGACAATCAAACCACAGTGAAGAAATTCCGTCTTCTAGTAACACTGATACACTAGTTTAATTACATCATCTGCACTCAGTATGACATTGTGCCAAACACAGCTTTCTCTTTTTACTCCTCATGACCTTACTTTTCTCACAGCTTAGATACATCCTCTGGTTCTGAGACAGCAAGCTTCTTCCTCCACATAGCAGGTCCCCACTGCCCAGTACACCATTCAGGGGGATTTCGTTGTCTCTGTGGCAAACCACAGTCCAACTACAAACAGTTGAGCCCATGGATCTCTCATTTAACCACCCCTTTTGACCCGTTAACACGAGTTAGCTGGGTTTTTTCTGCCTTGTGCTCCTTTGTCATCACGATCCCCGACCTCACCATTTTGCTGATGAGAGCTCGTCATGGTTTTGGTCATGGGATATGACTCAACTCCTTCCAAGGCACATTCTCTCCAAACCTTCGTGTACCACCCTAAAGATAGTTCAGATACCCTCAGAAGCACCCTCCAGGGACACGTCCTCTTCTTCATGTTAGAAACCCTTCTGACCCATACCTATCTTGATCAGAGGCAACTGGACGGCCATTTGAGTGCCCAGTTCCATCTCAGTCTTTCCTGTCCTCTCAAACTTTGGAAATGCTGGAGCAGCCATTGGGCCCCAGGGATGCCTGGGGGCCTCCTGGCCAGTAAAGACCTAGGACACTGGGTCTCAAACTGTAACCCAGGTAGTGAAGGAGAGCCCTCGTAGGGACCCCACACTTATTCGGGAACCTTCAGTGAGGACCCGCTGTATCTCTCCTTCCTTATCTTCCTTTCATAGGTCAAGACGGGCCTAGCAGAAGACCAGGACATGGGTAATGCCCCCTCTACACCCACAGACAACCCCCCGCCCCCAGGTACCTCTTGAAACATTGGAGCACTTTCTAGCTGGGTAGCCTAAAGTGAAGAAACTAATCTTTTTCTGTAATACCACCTGACCACAATATAAATTGGAGGATGGAGAAATATAACCTGAAAATGGAATGCTTAATTACAATACCATACTCCAATTAGAACTTTTCTGTAAGTGACAGGAAAAAAAGATAAGCTGCCTTATATTCAGGCCTTCATGGCATTATACCCAAACCCTGACCTCCAAGGGACCTGCTGTTTGTTATGCTCACACCTCTCTAGAAAAGCCAAACGGCATGACAAGGTCATATAGAAATCTGAATATACAAACTACTGGTGGGGGGCAGTGGGTGGGGGAAGGTTTTTCCTAGGCTCCAAGGAAGCTTACCCTGCCTTCCCCCTACCCACTACCCAGGGCCTTCGCTTTGAGAGAGCTTTGGGGGAAGGGCTAGGTGCAATAAGATAGGAAAGTATTTAAGTTGAGCTTAGAACTCTATCTACTAGGCTTGAAAATTAAAAATGATAGGGACAGAGGAAATGTTACAGAATAAACCTTAGTTTGCATAGTTTGTCCTATAATTCCCCAATTTAAACCTTTTTAACAACCTTAGGTTGAGAGTGATTATTAACCCAAATGCCAAATTATAAGTAAAAATCTATAAGTTGATATTGATAACAAAAAGTAACTTTATAGCCAAAAAACCTGTCGGACACCATCTCAATCTGTTATGATCTACGCAAACTAAGATATGTTTACCTAATGGTGTACTGATGAAAAACTAAAATTTCACTTTTTCTCTCTGTTAAAGTAACACAGTTTTCTTAAGTGGTTGGTCTGTTTTGAGTGGAAAGATATAAAAATCCTTTTGAAATAATCAATATATATATAAAAAGAACAAAGAATCTGTACTTTATCAGAATAGCTTCACCATATCCTCACCGGTTTAAAAATATACAGAGCTGCTGCTATGTTGAAAAAATAGTTTTCTTCTGGTACTGCTGAAATTTCTTTGTGATAAACAGTATCTTTCTAAAAGAGAAAACATGAAGGAGAAATTAAATGTGTAATTTACTTAGATATTTGGGGATTGTATAAAGTTCTTAAAGATTTTTAAAGTTCTCACTGTCTATTCTATCCAAATACTGTTCTACATGATGTTCTTGGTTATATTTTTAGTTATTCTTAGAAAAATGTGGGGTTATGAAAACAACCAAAACCTCTTCTCAGTTAAACGCTGTTCTGCCCTGATGCTTCTGTGAAAGAGCATGCAGTCAGCTCATCTTCAACAAAACGGAACTTTAAGGAGAAGCAAGACTAGTCGATAAGTTGTGTTTTACCTGTTGATTAACATAATCTTGGTGAAAGTGTAAAAGGTTAGTTGCTCTACCTGTTCCTAGCTGGGAAAACTTGGTGATGATTCTCAGGGGTGTGGCCAAGGTTAAAGGAGATCACATCCAGGCTCCTTCTAGTTTCTCACTTTTCTCTTTTCCCTCCCCAACCTTATTCCCGTTCTCTTTCCCTCCCTCCTCTCCTCCAATACTCTCACCCTCATGGAGCCAGTTCCTGCTATAGCCAGCTTCCAAACAGCGCCCATTTTAGGACCACACTGCCTGAAAGCAATTAGGGTTGTGGAAAGCTGTGGCCTTTTCTTTACTGCTTTTGAAACTGGCTGTGCCTGAGCCCAGCACCTGGGTGACAAGTTGGATTTGATTTAAGAAGCCAAAAGAAAAGAAAAAGAAAAAGGAAAAGGAAAAAGAAAAAGAAAAAGAGGAGTAGAAAGCACTTAGCATGTCTTGCAGAAAAGTGTAAGTCCCTCCTCCCCAAACTCTGCGGAAGCTGGAAACATGGTCATGGGAGGGCCAGGGATAGTGAAGGGGGGGCTCGCTACAGAAGCTGTTTTCCTCATGGAGGCACAGGGTCACTTTCTCTTGGATTAGCTTAGAATTGGCTGATGAGGGATCTGGATCAGGGGTTGAAGATTCAGCAGGCAGCTCCGAATGGTTGGGCAGCTCCCAATTTTAAGTGAGCCGAACCCAGAGGACCCCGTGCCTTCTCTGACAGTTGGAAGCAGGGTTGGAGAAGGGGGGCAGAGACGGGTGTCCACTGTGATTTCTGATCTTTTTACATTCCCCAGGGGGTAATTACCAAGCACAGCCTGGAGGTTGACCTCAAAACTCAGCGAGTTGCCACGTGGGCATGAGAAATCACAGGCCAGTTCCCCGGCAGCAGGACAAAGGGGGAGCAGCCAGATTGGCCAGAGAAGCCAGGCAGAGCGGTGCGAGTGAGCAAGGCCAGTTCCATGCGTTCCATCCCGTGGGGATCCGTAGCGGCTTGCTATGCCTCTTAACGGCCATAATGAGAGTAGCAGCTTGATGGCCTCCTTCTCTGTGTTAACACTGTGCTAACACGATGGGATATGTGTTTATTACATTACTAGATTTCATCCTCATAATGACCCTGCAAAAGAGATATTCATGCCCTCAATGAGTACTTACCTATTGAATGCTTTCTATGTGCCAGTAACTGTGCTAAGTGCTGGCAATATCATGATGAGTTTACAAATAATAAAGATACTGCTATCCCCATTCAACTGATGAGAAAACTGAGGCTGAGAGGTAAAGTAACTTTTGATCAGATTGCTTCCACACACTTCAGCCAGTTAAATAAATGTACCTTCCCACCTGAGGCTACAAATGAAAACATTGGAAATGTTCAATAAGAAGCAGACAATACCCTAAATGTAAGCCTCTACAGGAAGTTTTTTTTTTTTTTTTTTCCAACAAGAAATTGCACTTGTATTCTGAGGCTAGATTCTCTTGTTAAACAAGTAATCACTTAACCTGATTTAATCATGTCTAATAAAAAATATGGTCAACAAGAGTTTTCTGAGCAGCCACAGCCATGAGAGCAAATGTAACCAGTCCGCCTCAGCACCTAGGAGAAACTCAGGGGATATGGGGAGAAGATGCATATACAGATAAACTGATCAGAATCACCTCCAGAATTTTATCCACCCAGAGTCACAAGACGTCAGAACCAGAAAGGGAACTCACCCACTCCTAACGAGTGACCTATGGATGATTCCCCAGCCATCTGCCTGCTTCTCTTGGTAAGAAGCCCTGGTTTTCAGCAGGCTAGCCACACCTCCCTCTAGAGCCCATTTACTTTGGAAAAGCTGATGTCCCTCCAGCTCTAATCAAGCTTCAGTTACTGACTCAAAGATGGGCATGCTGTCTGTTGGACAAAGTTGTCTTAGTTGGTGCAGGTGGAGGTTTGTTGGGGCTTCTGGGAGAGAAACGTCCTTGCTCTCCTGGTGGAATATTCTCTCTTTGGATTTGGAAAAGGAAACAAGGAGCCCTTTGCCTCACAGAAGTTCTACAGAAGGCAAAGTGGACAGCCTGAAAGAAACTGCATCTCGAGCACATCACTAAGCCACTGATTCAAACCAACCTGGAAGCACAACCTTACATTGAACTTTCCAATGACATCAGCCAGCAAATCCCCTTTACAGTTTAACCCATTATTAGTTGGATTATTTGCCACAGAGGAACCCCAGCCAATATGAAGCCAGAGCTGTCCTTTTGCAAGCAAAGAAACTGAGCCCAAAAGAGGTCAAATGATATGTTAAGGTCACACATTCAAAGGAAGAAGAGGTCCAACTCTTTCTGGAGATCTCTAGAAGGCAGGATAGGACTCTAGTTTGGAATTTCCCTGAAAGTGGACTTCTATCACTAATTTTTTATAAGGAAGAACTTTCTCCAAGAACTGTCCAACAATAAAATGAGTTGCCCTTGAGGAAATTGGGTTCCCTGCCACAGGATACACTCATACATGTATCTTCCTTGGGAGTCTCATAGGAAAAAAAGGGTAGCTAAACCACAGCAAAATTCTGACATTCCTCGTCCTTGGTGAAATGCGACCCAGTAGCACTCCAGAATCCCTCATAACCTCAAATATTTGTACCCATTTTACAGATGGGAAAACTAAGCCTTAGATAGCATAATAGATTCTTGTATTAAGTGGTGAAGATCAGACTTGAACTCAGATCTTCTGATTCTAGAGTCCATATTTTTTTCTATTATTCCACCCACCTCTCTAGAGTAATAAGGTCTTTCTTATCATTTGCAATTGTTTTCCAACTTCTAAAGCTCCCAGTTTTCTAACCATTCAATAGAAGTCAATTACAGTCTAGACATACATACACACATGAACACGATAGCATTTGTGTCTCCTTCACCCAGATCCTAGACTTTCCAGGTCTGCACACTTTTAATGTGGGGCAGGACTCTCTGCCTAGGGCTAGCACTACACACAAACCACCACCAAGGAAACAAAGACTAGGGTGCGGCCAAGGATATTAAATCACATAAGGATACACAGGGTTAAATGTCTTTGAAAGAAAATGATCTCTTTGCTTATGGAGGAAGAACAAGATTGACTTGGTCATTCAGTGAACATTTATTGAGGCCTTGGGAAATATAGCTGAGTCAAACATAGTTCCTGCCCTCAAGCAGTTGGAAGGTAAAGACAAGTTAGCAGATCATCATATGCAGGACTAATATTCAAAATATTTTACAGATGGGAAGCGGGTGTGGCTCAGTGGATAGAGCTCCCGTTTACCATATGAGAGGCCCTGGGTTCGCTTCCCGGGGCCTCCTTGTGAGGGCAGGCCGGCCCCCGCGACCCGGTGGGCTGATGCAGCAAGACCTCACAGCAAGGGGGAGATAAGCAGACACGGAGAAAACACACAGTGAATGGACACAGCAGCACAAGCAGCAAGGGGGGGGATAAATAAATAAATAAATAAATCTTTAAAAAATATATATATATATTTTACAGCTGTAAGGGCATGAAAGCCAACCAATCAGAAAAAATGCTCAACCATTCAGAACACACTCTTGCCATAATAAGCCAATTGGTCATACCCACGTGTACCCTGATAGCAGCAAGACGGAGCTATCATGCTCAGAAGGTGCTTGGGAGGACCACCTACCTAGTGGCAGCATCTTAAAAGACACAATAACTAAGCTGGGTTTTGAAGGATGAGTAGGACTGGGCCAAGAAGAAAGGAGGAGAACGGGCTTCCAAAAAGTGGGACAAGCATGTGCAAAAGCAAGGAGCTGAGAGAGTATCGCGTGTATTCAGAAAATGACAACAGTTTGGCAAAGTTGGAGTGAGAGGTATACGTGAGGGAGCAAGTGAGAGTGGAGGCCAGCCTGGAGCGCCCTGGGGACCCAGCTAAGGAGTATGAGCTTTACCTGAAGGTATTTAGGAAACTCTGAAACATTCTCTCTCTCTCTCTCT
>JAQZBX010061108.1:0-17167 GCA_029593785.1 Cabassous unicinctus
CAGTCCACAGGCGGAACCGTCCCGAGCCACCTCTTTGGCGACCACTCCCCCCCCGGCCCACCGCAGCCCCCTCCAGTCCGACCGCTCAAAGGGCTGCACATGCCCAGGACTGACATCAGCAGTGGGGCGGGGGCAGCAGGGTCCTCCAAACGCCAGGGGTCCTGGGTGAGTCTGCTCTCCTGGGAAAAGAGGACGCTCTCAGGGATGGAAGGGGTGGGCTCTGGGCTCACTCCTTTCCTACACACCTGGACCTCCACCCCCCACCCCTGCCTCACGGGAGCCACCCCAAGGCAGACAAGCCCACTCCAGCCCTGCCTCCCACTCCCCAGTCTGGGTCTGGCATTGGGGGGTGCTCGGGGGTCACATCGGTTCATTCTCCAGGTGGGGGTGGGAAGGCCTGGCTTCCACCCCACGCCAGGCACCCCGTGCACCCTGGGAGGACCCGCGCCTGCCACCCCAGAGCGAGGTCTCCCACCCAGGCCTCTGGGAATCAGGTCCAGGGGGCAGGGCCGGCCCCAGTGACCGGGGGAGCCAAGAGCTTCCTGAAGAAGCGAGCGGGGCCTCAGGGCTGACATGCAGGGAGCCCCCGGGCCGGGCAGAGAGGCGGCGAGGGGCTGCCCCGCCCAAGCCAATGCACGTGGCCCTCCCTCCGTGCCTTGGGTCCAGCTCACACCCACTTGCCCACAGCTCTGGGGCTGGTGGTGTCTGCCCAGCCGCCTGACCCCAGGAAGGGACCGGCAGCCCGGTTCTACCCGCCATCCGGGCAGAGATGTCCGCGCACGCCCGTCTCCATAAACCGCCACCGCCACCGCCGCCGTCTGTGCTCCTCCTGACTCCCCGCGCCCCCACACCCAGCGTTCTTCCCACGCCCCCTCGGCGGAGGCCGGCCTCACTCTGTGGCCTTTCCTGGCAGGGACACCAGAGACGCCGCAGCTGCCCGCCTCGGCCCCCCAGTCGGGCTGCGGGTGGCTGGGTGCGCCCTGGAGGCTCAGGTCCCCCTTGCCTTCTGTCCACACCACCAAAACCACTTCTAGAAAGAACGCCCATAACCACTTTAAACCAGCGGTTCCTCTCGAGGTGTGTACAAACCCAGGGGGGTCCTGGGAATCCACGCGCGCGCAGGCGTGGCGGCGAGGGATTCTCCACGAGAAGCCCAGCCGGGCCTGCACAGGGTCAGTTCTCTGAAGCTCCCACGCCACTGCCACCTTCGCACACAGGGAGGTGGCGAGACACACGGCACAGGAAGGAAACCTCTGCACGAAAGGCAGGAGGCCGCACTCGCTGTCCACGTGGGCTGAGAGGGGAGGCACAGGGCGGCCGCCTCTGGAGGACCTGAGAACACCCCCTGTCCCCCAAAAGCTGGGGGTCGGGTGGCCCTGTGCACTTACGGGAGGGCCACCCAGTGCCCCCAGTGGCCCTGTGTGGCGGGGTGGGTCCTCAGGAGGCCTGGGGCACCGTCGCGCAGGACGTGGCCCCGGGGCACAAAGGCTTGGCGTGCCTGAACCAACCACCGAGTCCGGTGCTTTCTAGAACAAAGCTGCAGCAGGTGCGCCCGGGGCTGCTGGCCGGCTCAGTGCCACAGGTGAGACGGAGCACGTCGGAACCCTCTCCTGTGAAACAAACTCCCGTCTTTGACGCGGGCTGTGCTTTTCAGAACTTCAGTGCCCCGCAGGAACAGGAGCTCGCTCCAGAGACGCCTGCGCTGCGTGGAGGGCCCGGAACCTGCCCCCACTGGCCCAGCACACCCCGCCTGTCCCCTGCAGGCCATCGGCCAGCCGTCATGTTCAACGCCTGACTCGGGGCCAGCGCGTGTCCTGACCGCCCTGCTTGGCCCCGGGCCCACACGAAGCGCACGGACAACCCAAAGCACAAGAAAACAGCGCAGTGCGTGGGACGCTGTCCCCCCATAAGCCCGGCCAAGGAACTAGCTCTTTCCTGGTGCCGTGCGTCATCCCTGGACCCAGGTGGCGGCGGCCCTAAGACAGTCGCACAGTCCCATGCGCCAGACGGACCGCCATGCAGCCGTCCTGGTCCTAGGGGGTGGCCGGACACGCCCTCACCCAGCCGCCCGCCCTGCCCACCCCTCCCTCCAGCCCTCTGTCAAGATCAGCGCGGACAAGGCAACGGCTGGTCGGTTCCAGCCCTCGGAGGTTGGTTCTGGCCCCACTCCCAGGTACTGACCTGTCCCAGAACTCTGCCAGGACGGGGGCTCCACACTCCCGCCCTCCCACAGGGAAGGGCTGCTGGGAGCCAGCACCCCTGTCCCAGACACTCGCACTGCCCCAACCTCTGCCCCTACTCCCAACACCGCATCACAGAGGGGTAACCCCTCAACCGTATAGGGGGGACACTCGAGCAACGACTGCTCTTCTGCCTGTTACACGGCAAGCTCCCAGCCGTGACACTTTACGCGTTCCTAAGCGTGGCCGCGACCCCACGATGACAGCAGCTGCCTGGCAGGGAGGCCCCACCCCAGGCACCCCGCTCAGAAACACACCTGCTGACCGGTTACTCCTTGCCGGGACCTAGGACGCGCCCACCCCCAAGTCCCATGGCTCCTGCTTATGGGAACGTCTGCGCTGGGACCACACCTGGGACCCCGAGTCCCAGCTCCTCATGAGGGTCTAATCCCTGAGGGTCCCCTCTGCCGCCCATCGCATCCTCCTCTGTGCATCACACTTCTGATGGTCACTTCCAGAAACGTGGAGGCGTCACATGCCTCAAAGCCAGCCCAACTTCCAATCACAGGCAGAAAAGCAGGCGAGGGGGCCCCAAAACACTGCTGCACCCCCGTGGAGCTGGAGAAGTACTTCCCTGAACATCTCACTGACTTCCAGTGGACTCTGCTAGTATTTTAGAGACCTCTGGCAAGGACGGAGGGGCTTTCTCCAAGAAGTATCCTTCTGCATCTAATCCAGCTTATAAAGGCCCTAAAAAGGAAGTCAGCTGAGAACAGATTCTCTTATAAAACAGTTAAAAGCCGGTAAAAGAAATAAGCACTCAGCCAGTAACACTGGAGTGACCGAGCAAAAAGCGTCTGCTCACACAACTCTCACTGGCGAGTGGCTGTGAAACGCGTCGCCTCCCTGTAAGCCGTCCAGCAGGAAGGCAAGGGCCCGGGAGAGGGAGCTGCTGCCGGCTGCCGCGCAGGCCCGGCCCACAGAAATCGGGAACCGCCAGGAGCGCAGCTTTCCGCCACAAGCCTGCGCCCCCAGAAGGAAGGTTTGGACGCGAGGTGAAGCGCTTCCACCGGACACCAGCTTCCTGGTGCAGGGGGCCTCGGGCCTGCCCTCGCCTGCCGTCGGTCCGGGACAGGAAGGGGGCAGGGGCTACGGGCGTCCCAGACCACCGGGCCAGCCGTGCACGGCCCCGCGGGAGGGGGACGGCGCCAGCAAGCGGCCCCCAGCAGCTGGGCAGACAGGCCTGACGCCACCCAGCCCGGGTGTCGCCCCGAACTCTCTGCCCTGCCCAGGACAGCGCTGCGCCGAGAACCAGGAAGCGGGCGACACAGCTGGCAAAGCTTCAGCCCGGAGCCAAGGGCGCGGGCCGGAGGCGCCTGCGCGGCGGGCGGCTCACTTCTGTCCCGCCCCTCCCCCAGACTTTCACTTTCTGGCGTCGCTTTTGATGGCGGGAGCAGCGGCGCGTGTACAAATCCCAGCCTTCGTCCACGCGCACTTCCTAAGTGTGTGCGCTGGTGAGCAGCGGGAGGGCAGGCGGCTCCTCACCTGCCCGGAAAACAAACCAAACCTCGAGCGGCGCTGGCTGTGCGCCCCGACGGCGCCTTTCCCAGCCTTTCCCAGCGCTCCTGGGCGCCCCAGCGGCAGCGAGGGCCCTTCCAGAGGCCCCGAAGGCAGCAGGCAGGTCGGGAGACGTGGCCCGCGGGGCGCCCAGCTTCCTCGTGGCCATGGGCAGGCGGAGAGCAGGCGCCTTAGAGCCCATCAGGCCCGGAGGGAAGGAGGTCTCTAACCCCAGGACCAGGTCCCCGCAGACGTTCCAGACCTCCTCGGGGCCCCTTTGAACCCCAATAAAATCTACAGACCGGCGTCCCAGAAAACGCCATGCAACTTTGCATAGACTTCGGGACCTCCCCAGGCCACCGTGAGAACTCGAGGAAAAAAATCCCCATTCTAAAGGAAAGAGTAAGGAACAAGGCCCCCCAAGACGAGGGGGCAGCAGCCACTCCTGCGCCAAGTGCCTGCGGGCCGGGGGGGCTCCCACGACCAGGCCCCACACTGCAACCAACGACCAAGCTGAAGCACGGGGCAAGAACGCCAGCTGTGCACTTCGCACAAAGCTTTCGGCCAAACTGGGCCAGACGGGGATTCACGAGTCGCCACGACGTCCACTGCCACCCTGGGCCCGGAGGCGCAACTGGTGGGGACAGAGAACTTCGCCCCCAAGCCCGCAGGTTTATTCGCGGCGGGGCCCACGAGGCCAGGTGGGCGCACGGGCAGGCCTTTCTCCCGGGAAGGGCTCGAACCGCGGTGTCCCGCAGATGCCACCCGAAGCGGGAAAGAGGGCAAGGGCACTCCCCTCCCGACCTCGCCCGAGGAAAGCGCTGATTTCAAAACGGGAACTGGGGTCTCCTCCCAGCCCGGCGGCCCTGACCCAGCCACGCAGAGGGGCTCGGAAGAGGCCGTGGGCCAGGAACTCCGCGTGGAAGCCGTCCCCCACCGCCGACGCCACTGGCTCTCGGGCTCGGCCTGGCCTCCCGCCCCGGCCGCAGTGGGCGGCGATGGGCCCCAGGCGCGAGCAGCGATGGAGGGAAGAGGCGAGGGAGGGAAGGAGGGCGGGCAGGGAGGAGGGCGGGCGATGAGGGGCCCGCGCGGGGCGCCGCTGGGCGCGGGCGAAGTGGCGCCGAAGCGCACGGCCACGGAGCTCGGGGCCGTCGGCGCGCACCTTCGGCCTCCCCGCCTTTCCCCTTCAAAAGATGGCGGGTAGAGGAAGGGGGCAAATCCCTTCCGTGAGGGAGGGCGCGCGGGAGGCCGGGCTGGCGCGGGGCGCGCGGGCCGTGCCAACTCCGGGCTGCGCGCCCCGGCCGCGGCGACGCCCCCGAGCCCGGAACCGAGGCCGCCGGGCGGGAGCCGGTGGAGGGCGGAGGGGAGCGCAGCCCGCCGCGACCCCGGGCGCCCGCCGCGCATTGTTACATCGTGGCCGCGCACAAAGGCGGCGGCGGCGGCCCGGGCGCCCGGCTCCCCGGACGCGCTGGCGGCCCTGCTCGGGGCCCTCGGGCCGCGCGCCCCCCGCCCGCTGCCCCGCGCAGCCCGCCGCCCCGCGCGCGCAAGCAAGCGAGAGAAAGGCGTACTTGGCCTCGGCGGCGGCGGCGCCGTCCCCTCCCGGGCCCGCGCGGCCGGCTCCTCTTTGGCTCGCCGGCCCCGGCAGCATAATAGACGCGCCGAGCCGAGCAGAGCTCATGCGCTGCGCGCGGCGCCTGGCGGGAGTCGTAGTCCGCGGCCCGGGCCGCGCCGGGGCCGCCCAGGGGAGGCCGCCGCGCGCGGACTACAGGTCCCGGCCCCGCCCGCGCGCCCGCCCCGCCCCGCCGCGCGCCCCCGCCCGCCCCGCCGCCGACCCGGCCGCGAGCGGGCCCGGCCCGGGGGGCGCGCGGGGGCGGGGCCGCTCGCGGCGACGCGGGGCCCTCGGCCGCCCCACCCCACCCCCGCCGCGCGCGCGCGCGCGCGCCCTCCCCGCGCTGGCAGGGGCCGGGAAGGCGGGAGCTCCGCGCGGCCCGAACGAGCCCGCCGCCTCCCCGCCCGCGGGCCGCCCCCGAGCCCCCGCCGCGCCCGCGCGGGGCGGCGCGCACCTGCCGGGCCCGGTGTTTGTAAACAAACCGCGCGGTTAATTAGGCTGGCGGGGGCGCGCGCGGGGGTGGCCCCGCCCGGGGAGGAGCCGCGCTCGGCCCCGCCCCCGCCCGCCGTGGCGCTGGGCCGCGGGCAGCCCTGGCACCCTGGTGCCGGGTGCGAGGAGAGGGCGCCCGCGCCCCAGGGGCCCACCTGTGCAGGGGGTGCGGCGGGAGAGGAAAGGTGCCCAGGCTGAGCTTCCAAGACGGGGCCGCAGACGTCCAAACGCAGGCCCCCCGGGCCGCCTCCGGTATTCCAGCCCAGCCGTGCGCAGGTTTCGCACCTCGTTTCGGGAGGGCCATTCCTCGGCTGTCTACATAAGCAACATGTCTACATGAGCTGTGACACGTGGAAGGAGGGTGCATGTTATGGACGCGAGACCCCAATAAAAATGCACCCGTCCCACCCCCCTGGCGTCACCGGTTTATCTCACATTCAGCAGGGGCTAGCTTGACTGAAAGTCTTTTTACTATCAGCAAAGGGTGAGCCCAGCCGTTCGCACACCCACCTGGGGGCAGGTGTTCCGTGCTCGGCTCAGGCAGGTGAGATGAGCTACTCTAGATCACAGAGCCACTATGCAGGAGAGCGGGCACTCAGCCGCCCTGGGAGTACAGGGTGCAGGAGAGGCGGAAACTTCCTCAAATCACTTCCCGGTGGGTCCTTTTGCAGGGATCCCGGGGGCATCTTACACCCCAGGCCCAGGCTGGGGAGCAAGGTTCTGGCCGGGGAGGACCTGGGCCTTTTTGGTAGGCGAAGTGGGAGCAAGGCGGTTCTCGGCAGAAGCGCGTCAGGGAGGAGAGGCTGTAAGGCTAGCGTCTGCCCATAGATTCCCGGGGCGGCGGCGTGGCTGAGCTCCGGTTGCCTGCCCCGGTTTACACACGTGCTCCAGCCGCCACCGAAGCTGCATGCCAGCCCTGCCGCAGGGCTCACACCGCTGGGCATCCCGCATACTAGGCATGCTAAAAAGACCCCACCGCACTGCTCCCAAGGCAAAGCAAAAGGCCTCTCCACCTGCTCTTGACTGTGCCCAGCCTGGAGGGAGTGAATATAGCAGGCCGCCCCAGGCCAAGAGGCTGGGAAGGCTGGCCAAGGGCCCAGGGCCCTGATGGCCATCCTTGGGCCTCCAGCTGGCCAGAGAAGTCCCCTGGGAGTGTGGCAAGGACCTGGTGCACTGCCCTGTACCCCATGCCTGGCTCTGAGGAAAGGGTCCAGGTCCCCGACTCTCCTTTCTCCATGTCCCCCACCCCCTGAGCCCTGCTTGCCCACTCATGTGTGGACTCATGTGGCTGGGTGGAGCAGGGACCCCCAGAGCAAAGTTCCCTGCTGCTGGAAATCAACAGAGACTGGCATGGAAGCACCCTAACCCCTGCTGTAGCCCCTGGAGCCGAGTGCAGTGACCCCTCCCGGGTCCGGGGTGGCCAGCAGGTGGGAGCCTGCAGCATGTCCTTAGGAAGGGACCCAGGGCCACCCCGCCGGCCCCCCAGTCCCACCCTCCCCTCCTTCCACCGGGCTCTGGGCTGTGGAGTTTCAACCCCACTGAGATTGGGCCCCTGGGGACTGCTGAGAGCCTAGGTGAAGCTACGCAATCTCCCCGACCCCGGCTCCCTCATCTGTCACGGGAGGACAACATAGGACCTGGGCCTGGGCCTTGGGGGGGGAAGGGGGCATGTGCCAAAGGCCGGCCTGTGCTCAGGACCAGGGCTCTGCCTTCCCCCCTCCAGCAGCACTCGCCTCTCTGCCTTTACATTCTACTTACGTGGCCTGTTTATTGGCTGTCTCCCCTCCTGCGTGACAGCTCAAGGACAGCAGGACTCTTTGTCCACTGCTGGATCCCCAGATCCTAAAATGGTGTCTGGCACCTAGAGGGTGCTCAATAAATATTTCTGGAATGAAAAACTGTTCTCTTCCACACCTCTGGCCCTTCTCCAGCCCCAGCCTATAAACCTCAGGGTAGTGAGACCACCCTCAGTGGAGCCAGCCACCCTGCTTACCCCACTCAGGGCCCTGGGAGCCAGCCACTTGGCCTTCCTGTGCTTGGCATCAGAGCCACACTGGGGCCAGGCCAGGGCCCAGGGCCGCAGCTGCCTCCTCCTCCATCCTGATAACTTGGCCCACCCTGTGCCCTTAGGGCACAGAGACCTTACATTACTGGATTATAGTTTATCCATCAGTCTCTTGACAGTTTCGTTATTGTCCTTCTCCAGGAAACTGTCCAGGTACTAGAGCATTGGGGAGCAGAGGTTGCTAATTGGCAATCATTTACTGAGCATTTACTGTGAGCCAGGCTGGAAATTTCATATACAATTTCACGGAATCCCACTGTGACAGTTTGAGATTATTTATGAATCCCAAAAAGAGAAACATTATGTTTGTAAAGTAATCTCTTCCTCAGGGTGTGGTGCCCTTTGACTGCACTAATTCAGGGAGGGGCCTCTAAGTTTACTTGATGGAGTCCTTTCAGGGCTTCTGACTGGGCTCCAGTAAGGCCTGACTCAGGTTGAGTCCCCGACACTCACTCAAGAAGACACCAAAAGAGAGCTCTGTCGTTTTTGATCCTAGGGCCCTGGGGAGAGATGAGCCATTTGCCTGATAGTTTGCAGCTGACCTTGGGAAGAGCGCTAAGACTGATCCAGAAGGCCCAGAAAGACACGAGCCCTGTGCCAGGAGAGAGGGGAAGCCCTGAGAGGCCAGCCCTGTGCCAGCTGCAGCTGAGAGAGGGGAAGCCCAGAGGGAAGGCTGGACCCTCGCAGAGATCAGCCGCCATCTTGCTTCAACACGTGGCAGCTGACTTTGGTGAGAAAGCAGCCCTGAGTTGGACTCTTTAGGGTCTTGTAACTGTAAGCGTTTACCCCAAATAAATATCCTTTATAAAAGCCAACAGATTTCTAGTACTTTGCATTAGCACCCCTTTGGGCTGACTAACACACCCATAAACAGTTCTATTAGGTGGGGATTTTGGGCTTATTTTACAGATGAAAATGGGGGCACTGTGAGGTTGAATTACTGGCCTGAGCCAGCTTGGCCTCAGGCACAGAGTCACAATCCAGGTGCCACACCTTTCCAGGAGCACCCACACCCACCTGAAGGGAAGACAATGGGGAGCCCCACCCAGGAATGGAACAGAGAGGTGAGCTGCTGGCTTTCCTGCCCCCAAAACAGAAGAGCATTTGCACTCAAGTGCTACTAACATCCTATACACAGAGTGGAAAGGCCTAGGTTGTGCCCCCACCCCCCACTGGTCTCAGTCTCCACAGACGTAAAATGGGGATAAGAACTGTCTACCTCTTGGGATTGTTTTGAGGGTACATGAGGCTCATAAGATAGCACATTCATTCGTGTGTTCATTCCAGGTATGGATGGAGCCAGATACACCCACTTCCTGGCACTGAGGACCACAGGACAAAATAGAGCCCGGCTGTCATGGGGCTAAGCTGCCCCATGAATAAAATCTATGGAATGCCCAAAGGTGCTCAGTGCTACGGAGAAAAATCAGGCAGGAAGGGGGCTGGGGGCCAGGATGGCCAAGAATGGTTACTAGTATTGTGGGTAATTTATTTCCCTTTTTGATATTGGTATTTTCTGTTTCTCTGTGGCAAAAAGGTATTGCTTATGCAATAAAAATTCAGTTTTGTTTTGAGAAGCAAACACTGAGATCTAGAGGGAAAAGGGCTAGCCGGGAGTGCTCCTGGACTCCTGGGTCTGGAGCTCAAATATAAGTGCCCTTGGCATTCTGGGTTTATGGAATAATGGCACCAGGCCCTCCTGGCTTTGCCACTCGTGAAGAAGCATTCATTTTTTATGTTCCTCTGACAGCATGGCCCTGCTGCACTCCCTTCCTGACTCCCCTGCCTCTGACAGGGAATCCCAAGTCTGTAAAAGAAGATGTTTAAAATGACTGAAGACATGTGAGATGTAACTTTTTAAAAGAATGACAAACTTTAGGGGTGATGCCACCAAAAATGTCAGAGTAGGGAACTCCAAAAATCCATCCCTCCTGAATGATCAAGCTGACAAAAACCATCAGAATCAACTTTTTTTTTTTTTTGAACTCTGGAATGTAGTAAAAAACTTATAACCACCAGGGGAGGGTTTATAATCAAACTGCTGAAAGTTAAAGGCAAAGAGAGGATCTTGAAAGCAGCAGCGAGACGCGACACATCCCACGCAAGGGATCCTCAGGAAGACTAATAGCTGCTTTCTCCTCAGAAACCATGGCGCCAGAAGGCAGTGGAATGACATTTAAGGAGCTGAAAGGAAAAAGAAAAAACCTGTCAACAAAGAATTCTGTACCTGGCAACATATCCTTCAAAAATGAAGGAAAAAAAATTAAAACTTAAAAAAAAAATTTTTAAAGTAAAAAAAGAAAAAAATGAAGGAGAAATTAAGACATTAAGATAAACACAAACTGAAGGATTTCACTGCTAGTAGACCTGCCCTATAAGAAATGCTAAAGGGAGTCCTTCAGGGTGAAATGAAAGGACACAAAACAGTAACTTGAAGCCACATGAAGAAATGAAGCGCATGGTTAAAGGTAATTACATAGGTAAATGTAAAAGACATTATGAATGTATTTTTGTAACTCCTTTTTTTTGCCTATATGATTTTAAAGACAAATGCATAAAACAATAATTACAAGTTTTTGTTAATGGGCACCCAATGTATAAAGATGTAATGTGTGACAATGACAACATAAAGGAGCTATATAAGCAGAATTTTGGTATATTGTTGATGCTTAGTTGGTATGAATTCAAACTGGTTTGTTAAAAAACTTAAGATCGCAACTGTAATTCCCAGGGTAACCACTAGGAAAATATTTTAAAATGGAGAAAAAGGGAAATGAGAAGAAATCCCAAAAGGTAGAGTACAAAAAAATAAAACATAAAAGAAGGCAGTGTTAGAGGAATTGGGGAGCAAAAATGTATAAGATATATGAAAATCAAGAAACAGAATGGCAGAAGTATGTTCTTCCTTATCAGTAATTGCTTTAAATATAAACTCTGTTATGACTTGAATTGTGTCACCACAAAAACGTGTTCAAGCCCTAGCACCGGTCCTGTGGATGTGAGCCCATTTGTAAGTGGAACGTCTGAAGGTGTGATTAGCTAAGCCGAGGCCGTGCTGAATCAAGGTGGGACTTAATCCGATGTGACTGGAGTCCTCATGAGCAGAAGATTGCCGGACACTGCAGTAGGAGATAGGGGAGAGCTGGCCATGTGAAGAACAGAGAGACTGAGCTATGCCAGCAAGCCACCACCAGAATGCTACAGGCTTCAGGAAAAGCATGGTCATGCCAGTAACTTGATGTTGGCCTTCTAGCCTCCAAAGCTGTGAGATAAGTTCCTGTTGCTTAAGCCAGCCACTCTGTGGTCTTTGATATAGCAGCCCTGGCTAAAAGAAGACACTCTCCAACCAAAAGACAAGAGATTGGAAGAATTGATCTTAAAAACTATATGATGTCTATATAAGAGACTCATTTTAGATCCAAAGACAGACATAGGTTTTAAGTGAAAAGATGGAATAAAATATTACATGGAAATAATAATCAAAAGTGAGGTGATGTGATTATACCAATATCAGACAAAACAGACCTTAAATCAAAATTGTTACATTATATATTAATAAAAGGGTCAATCCATCAAAAATATATAGCAATTATAAACATATATGAACATAACAACAAAACCCCCAAAGAATATGATGCAAATATTAACAGAATTAGAGGGAGAAATAAACAGTTCCATAATAATAGTTGGAGATTTTAATATGCCACTTTAAATAATGGGTAGAAAAACTAGATGGAAGATCAATAAGGAAAGAGAAGACTTCAGTAATACTCTAAGCCAACCAGACACAACTGACTTACACAAAATACTCCACTCAACAACAGACAATAGTTTCTCAAGTGCACATTGATAGATATGTAAGCTCACAAAACAAGTATTGATAGATTTTTAAAGATAAAAATCCATATCCAACAGTTTTAATATCCAGAATATATAAAGAAATCCTTCAACTTAACAACAAAAAGACAAACAATCCAATTTAAAGAATGGGCAAAAGACTTGAATAACATCTCTCCAAAGAAGATATACAAATGGTCAGAAAAATCATGAAAAGATGCTCAACATCATTAGCCATCAAGGAAACACACATCAAAACCACGAGATACCACCCCCATTAGAATGGCTGCTATTACAAAAACAGAAAGTAAGTGTTGGAGAGGATGCAGAGAAATAGGAATACTCATTCATTGCTGGTGGGAATGTAAAATGGTCCAGCTGCTGTGGAAGACAGCTTGGCTGTTCCTCAGAAATTTAAGTATAGAATTACAATTTGACCCTGCAATCCCACTGCTAGGTATATACCCAAGGGACTTGACAGCAGGAATCAAACAGATATTTGCACACAGATGTTCATAGTGGTATTAGTCAAACAATTGCCAAAAGATGGAAGCAACCCAAGTGTCCATCGATAGATGGATAAACAAAATGTCGTCTATACACACAATGGAATATTATTCAGCATTAAAAAGAAATGAAGTCCTGATACATGTAACAACATGGATGACCCTGGAAGGCATCATGTTGAGTAAAATAACCCAGACTCAAAAGGACAAATGTTGTATGATCTCACTCACTTGAAATAATTAGAATAAGCAAACTCAAGGAGTCAGAATCTAGAATATAGGTTACCAGGGACAGGGTGGGGATGGGGAACGGGAAGTTAAGCCTTAAAATGTGCAGGGTTCCTATTTGGAATGATGGAAATGTTTTGGTAATGGATGGTGGCAATGGTAGCACAACATTGTGAATGCAATTAACAGTCCTGAAATATGTACCTGAATGTGGTTAAAAGGGGAAATGTCAGGTTGTATATATGGTAACAATATATATTTTTTAATCCATGAAACTGCACTACACAAACAGTGACCCCTAAGTTAAACCATGGACTTTAATTAATAGTACAATTATAAAAATGTGCTTTTGTCAATTATAACAAATGTTATATCCCAATGTAAGGTGTTAATAACAGGGTGGTATGTGGGAATCCTGTATTTTATGCATGAGTGTTCTGTAAACTCGCAATTGCTCTAATAAAGGAAAAAAATAGAAATCCTTAAAATGAATATTCTCTGATCATACAGGAATTAAATTAGAAATCAATCACAGAGAGAAAATTGGAAAATTCACAAATGTGTGGAAATTAAGCAACACATTCTTTTTTTTTTAAAGATTTATTTTATTTATTTATCCCCCCCTTGCTGCTTGTGCTGCTGTGTCCATTCGCTGCATGTCTTCTCTGTGTCTGCTTATCTCCCCCTTGCTGTAAGGTCCTGCCGCATCAGCCCACGGCGCCTCGCGAGCCGGCCTGCCCTCACAAGGAGGCGCCGGGAAGCGAACCCGGGGCCTCTCATATGGTAAACGGGGGCTCTATCCACTGAGCCACACCCGCTTCCTGCCGTGAGGTTGCTGCATCAGCCCACCGCACCGCTCAGGCCGGCGTGCCCTCACAAGGAGGCCTCGGGATGCGAACCCGGGCCTCCCATATGGTAAACGGGGGCTCCATCCACTGAGCCACACCCGCTTCCCAAGCAACACATTCTTAACCAACAAGTGAGTCAAAGGAGAAATCACTAGGGAAATTAGAAAATTCGTTGAGACTAATGAAAATAAAAACAAAACATACCAAAATTTACCAGATACAATGAGAGAAGTGCTCTGAAGGAAATCTAGCTGTAATTGCTGACATTAAAAAAAGAAGCTCTGAAACCAATGCCCTAACTTTACACCTTAAGAAACTAGAAAGAGAAAATTAATCAAAATCTAGCAAAAGGGAGGAAACAGTGAAGATTAGAGTGGAGATAAATGAAATAGAGAAATAAAAACAAATGAAGAGGTTGAATCAGTAATCAAGAACCCACCAACTAAGAAGTGCACAGGACCACATGGGCTTCAGAGGTGATTGTCCCAATCATTCCAAGAAGAATTAACACCATTTTTGCTCAAACTCCTCCAAAAAACTGAAGAGGAGGGAACACTCCATAATTCATTCTATGAGGCCAACATCACCCTAATATCAAAGCCAGATAAAGATACTGCAAGAAAATAAAATTACAGACCAATATCCCTTATGCATATAGATGTAAAAATCCTCAATGAAATACCAGCAAACCAAATCCAACAGTATATTAAAAGATTTATAACCATGATCAAGTGGGATTTATCCCAGGAAGGGTGGTTCAACATAAGAAAATCAACTAATGTAATATACTACATTCATAGAATGAAGGAAAAAAAAAAAAAACAAACCCACAAAACACGACCATCTCAATTGATGCAGAAAAAGCATTTAAAAAAGCACGCACCCCATCTTGATAAAAACACGGTGAAAGACTGAAAGCTTTCCCTCTAAGATCCGGAACAAGACAAGGATGCTCACTGCCACCACTGTTATTCAACATTTTCCTGGAAGTTCTAGCCAGAGCAATTAGGCAAGAAAAAGAAATAAAAGGCATCCAAACTGGAAAGGAAGAAGCAAAACTTTCCCTGTTTGTAGATGACGTGATCCTAAATATAGAAAACACTGAAAAACCCACAAGAAAGCTAATAGAGCTAATAAACGAATTCAGCAAAGTGGTGGGGTACAAGATCAACAGGCAAAAATCAGAAGTATTTCTATACCCTAGTAATGAACAATCTGAAAAAGAAATCAAGAGAAAAAGAATTTACAACAGTAACAAAAAGAATTAAGTATCTAAGAATAAATTTAACCAAGATGTTAGGGACCTATCCATGGAAAACTATAAAACATTGCTAAAAGAAATCAAAGAAAACTTAAATAAGTGGGAGGCATTCCATATTCATAGATTGGAATACTAAATATTGTTAAGGTATCAATTCTACCCAGAGTGATTCAGTGCAGTCCCATCTTCTTTGCAGATGTGGAAAAGCCAACAATCATTTACATGGAAGGATAAGGAGACCTGAATAGCCAAAATCATCTTGAAAAAGAAGAACAAAGTTGGAGGACTCATACTTCCTGGTTTTACAACTTATTACAAAGCCACAATAATCAAAACAGCATGGCACTGGCACAGGAAAGACATACAGACCAAGGGAGTTGAAGTGAAGGTTCAGAACTAAACTCTCACATCTACGGCCAATTTGTTTTCATTTATTTATTTATTTTTTAAGATTTATTTTCTGTAATCTCTTCCCCACCCCCACCCGGGATAGCTCCCTCATCTGTCTGCTTGTTGTTTGTGCTCGCTGCGTCTGCTCATCTTCTTTAGGAGGCACTGGGAGCCAAACCCGGGACCTCCCATGTGGGAGGCGGGCCCCCAACTGTTCCCTGGCCAATTTATTTGTGACAAAGCATCCAAGTTCACTCAATGGGGAACGAATAGTCTCTTCAAAAATGGTGCAGGGAAAACTGGAGGTCCATAGGCAAGAGAATGAAGGTGGACCCACATCTCAGATGATATGGGAAAATTAACTCAAAATGGATCAAAGACCTAAATATAAGAATCCTACCTGTAAAACTCTTAGAAGGCAATGTTGAGCAGCATCCCAGGACCTGTGCTGAGCAATAGCTCCTTAGACTTCACATCCAAAGCACAAGCAAGAACAACAGTAATTCAGATGGAAACTCATCAAAATTAAACTGCACCGAAGGATTTCATCATGAAAGTGAAAAGACCATCTACAGAATGGGAGGAAATACTTGGAAACCACATACCTAATAATTGTTTAATATCCAAAATATTCATATTTTAAAAACCCTACAACTTGACAACATAAAGGTAAACAACCCAATTAAAAGAAACCATGATCAGAACGAGACACTATTTCACACTCACTAGAATGGCTATTATTTAAGTGGAAAATAAAGAGTGTTATAGAGGATGTGGAGAAATAGGCACATGCTTTAATTTTTGGTGGGAATATAAAATGGTGCAGCTTTGCCATGGAAAACAGTTTGACGGATCCTCAGAAAAGTGTGTAATGAATTACCTTGTGACCTGTCTATTCCACTTCTAGGAATAAACCCAATAGAAATGAAAGCAGGGACTCGAATCGATATTTGTGCATCAATGATAGCAGCATTATTCACAATTGCCAAAAGGTGGAAGCAACCCAGGTGTCCATCAGCAGATGCGTGGGTAACAGAATGTGGTGTGTGCCCATGATGGAAAGTCATACAGCCGTAGAAAAGAATGGGGCCGTGATGCACGCCACAACACGGATGAACCTTGAAGACATTGTGTTGAGTGAAATAAGCCAGGCACAAAAGGACAAATATTGTATGTTATCTCACTGACAGGAAATAATTAGAATAAGCAAATTTATAGAGTCAGAAACTAGGACACCGGGGGGGCGGATGTGGCTCAAATAGTTGGGCGTCCGTCTCCCATATGGAGGGACCCAGGTTCGACCTCCTGGTAAAAATGAAAAAAAAGAAAAAAAAGAAAAATATAGAAGGCACGTGGGCTGCCAGGCCCCGCCTGTTGGTGCACCGCCAGGCCCCGCGAGCCATGCAGCATATGATGACATAACAGGAGAGTGACACAAGGGAGAGCCAAGATGAGACGCACCAAAAAAACAGGAACTAATGTGGCGCAGGTGGTAGGACGCCTCTCTCCCACATCGGAGGTTCCCAGGGTCGAATCCCGGTGAAGACAGGAGGAGAAGGATGAGGAGAGGGCAGGAAACAGACACAGAGAGTTGCCCAGTGAATGGACACAGAAACTGCAAAAATAGGGGTGGGGGGTAAAAATGGATAAAAGTAAATAAATAAATCCTTTAAAAAAAAAGGTTTATTTTTAAAAAAAAGAAACTAGGACACTGGCTACCAGGGACTGGGGTGGGGGTGGAAAATGAGGAGCTAATTCCTGATTGTAGAGAGGTTCTGCTTGGGGTGAGGGAAGCACGGTCTGTGAATGTGCCTGGCACCACTGAATTGTTTATTTGAAAGTGGCTAAAAGGAGAATTTTCAATTGTATATATGCTATTAGAATAAAAATTTAAAAACATGTAACTGTACAACAGGAATAATAGTGAGCTCTGATGTAACCTATGGACGACAGTTAATAGTACAGTTGTAATAATATTCTTTCATCAGTTGTAACAAAAGGGGAAGCGGGTGTGGCTCAGTGGATAGAGCCCCCGTTTACCATATGGGAGGCCCGGGTTCGCATCCCGAGGCCTCCTTGTGAGGGCACGCCGGCCTGAGCGGTGCGGTGGGCTGATGCAGCAACCTCACGGCAGGAAGCGGGTGTGGCGCAATGGATAGCGCACCCGTTTACCATATGAGAGGCCCCGGGTTCGCTT
>JAQZBX010061109.1:0-17167 GCA_029593785.1 Cabassous unicinctus
GATTAAGTTTATTGTTTAATCTCCATATATTGATTAATTCAATCGCTATTTTACTTTATTTATCATTTGTCTAATTGTTCTATACAATAATGAGAATGGTGTACTGAAACTTCCAACTCTTATTGTAGATGCATCTGTTTCCCCCCTCAGCTTTATCAGTGTGTGCCTCATGTATCTTTGGGTACTCAGGCTAGCTGCAAAAATATTTAGGATAGTTATTTCTTCTTAGTGAATTGCACCTTTTATTATGACCTTCTTCATCCCTTACAAAAATTTTCATTTGAAATCTATTTAGTCCGATATTAATATTTCTACTCCAGCTCATTTTTTATTACTATTTGCATGAAATATCTTTTTCCATACTTTCATTTTTACATGGTTGAGTCCTTACATCTGAGTTTTGTTTATTGTAGACAGCATACAGATGGCTTATATTTTTTATCCATTCATTCAGGGTATTTCTTTTAATTGGGAAGTTCAAGTCATAAATATTCAATCTTATTACTGCAATGGTATTATTTTCTTCATCCATTTTATCAGTTCACTTTTCATATCGTCCGTTTTTTTACCTTTTAATTTAACCATCCTATAATTTTCATTTCTCCAGGCTTCTCCAGTCTTCCCTCCTCCCCCCCATTTTTTTTTCCTTTCGTACTGCAGCTCTAGTAATTCTAGAATTTTGGTAACATTTTCTCCGTTTTTGTTTGTCTTTGAAGACACTGAACTCACTCTCATATGTGAAGGACAGTTTTACTTGATACAGAATTCTGTGCTGGCAATTTTTCTCTTTCAGTAACTTAAAAACATCATACCACTTTATTCTATCCTCCATGTTTCTCATGAGAGGTTGGCACTTAATCTTACTGAGTTTCCCTCGAATGTGATGCTTTCTTTTTCTCTTGCTACTTTCAGAATCCTGTCTTTATCTCTGATATTTGTCTTTCTGAATAGTAGATGTCTCTGGGTAGGTCTATTCATTTTTATTCTATTTGGGGAACGTTGTCCTTCTTGGATATTAATATTTATGTCCTTCATAAGGGCAGGGAAGTTTTCAGTAATTATTTTCTTTCTTCCCCTTTTCCTTTTTTTCCTCCTTCTCAGATATCAATAATACCCGTATTTTTGCATTTCATGTCATCATTCAATTCCCTGAGATTATCATTAATTGTCTTAAATTCTGTATCTCTTCAATATATTTGGTTTGTTCCTTTGACTGGCCCATCTTTTCCTGTTTCCTAGTATGGCTTGTAATTTTTTCCTGATGTCTAGGCTTCTGTATATGTTTGAATTTTCTCTATTGGCCAATTTCTCTCTCTTGTCTTTTGTATCTTTTTGCAGTTTTTCTTTGATATATGGTTCAACTTATTCTATGTCTTTAAAATTGTTCAGCTTAAGTTATCAAAATTGGCCAAGGGACTCACTAGTGGGACTCAGATTTTCTCCCAGGTAATAGGATTTAGAGAGAACAAGTTTGTTTTAATGCAATTTCCAGACTGGCCAACAGATGGCCTATATTGGCACACATTTCCATGGAGAGAAAAGCTCTATTTTCCTGTGATTTTGTCTCTCCAGAGTGCAGATTCAAAGCAAGGTTTACTGGCTAAATTCACTGAAGAAAAAACCCCAGTTTCCCCTTCTTTTTCCCTTCCAACAGCTGACACGGATGAAAATGTCTGTTCCATGCTCAATCAGCTGTGCTGTGCCAAGGGTTTTACTTCAGCGTAATATCTTGGAGGTGGATGAGGGGTGCCTTATCTTGCTACTGTAGGCATTTGGTAACTCATGTTTGTTGTTTCAGGTTCTTTGTCTCTCTGTCCCTCACCCAACTGGGAGTTGTGTAGTACCGTCCTAGTCTGCTGACCCTCAAGGCTTTTGGATCTTTCTCTTTGATTTTTGTGAGAGAATTGAAACCTGCCTTCCTAGTTTGATGCCATCTTCCCACATATTCCCTTATCTTTGGTTTTCATATGCCTTTCTCTACACTAAACTTTCTCAGGAACCCAGAATCTAATGAGTGTACAGACAATAGAACCAGTTGCCATGTAGTCAGTTCTCCCACAGAGAGACCCAGGTTTCTACTAAATGAAGCAATTCTCTGTTCAACAACCCACAAGAAACTGAATCTGAAAACCTCCATGTTAGGGAGATTGGAAGCATAACCTACCCTGCTGTAATAATGATATGATTGTAATGGAGCCTGATAGCTTGTTTACAACCTTGTGAGAGCCCTGCAATATTTAAGTAAAATATCAAGTTATCAAATAAATATGAAAAATTGAATTTTTTTCTAAATTGGTCAAGAACAATAGCTTGAGCTGTAATTCAAATTAGGGAAATTATGTATCTCAAAGCATAAAACCCCAAACCACATCAAAGGTATATAGAAAGGAAAATATGTTGTTGTTCTTAGAGACACAAACTGTAAATAAGAAAATGTAAATAATATAAAATTGTTTGTATGGAAATCTTTATTCTTCATAAGTTATTTATATAATTCACTGCATTTTCAGATATCAAAATATAGATTGAATCTTTTAGAGTTTGAATTTTATATTACTATCCCTTCTGCTTGAAGTTCGGATTTGAGGAGTAAGGCCAGCTTCTTCCTGAGGAAAGGGCAGGCCCACATTTACCAAAATCATTGACATATCCTCCTCCTGTTCCATTTACAGTAACAAATCTTCAGAGATGGATGACACAGTCCAATATGGCTAATGAAGAGCTTTGGGAATTGAGCTCTTAAGCCATTCAATTATAATAAATAACCAACCTGTTTTCTACAACACTAGAGAGAATGGGAAAATCTGTTCCATGGGTGTTCTCTTCTCTCTGACTCATCATCTATCTCAAGAGGTCCATGCTCGAGTCTGTCTTCCTGACAGTCCTAAGGTCAGAGCCTCAGGCTTTTCCCTCATCCTGCCAAGAATTGGCATTGCAACCACACTCTTCAGTCATGCCCCAGCAGGAACAAGATGCAGCATAATGAGTGTCATGGGAGATACATGATTTATAGGGGACTTTTGGGAATATTTCTTCATCATGAGTACAATTATGACCATTGAGTTACCCATATTGGAGACTCCTTTGATGCAATATCTCAGCTTTGAGGCTTATGGAATTATGTTCTTAGTTCTAGTAAGGATTTCAGAAGTCTCATCCAGAATTTTCCTTCCTTTACTACTGGCCCTAACTTCCATAGGCAGTGCCACTCCCATAGAAAGAAATGAATTCCTCTAAACTGGAACATATGCAATCTAAAATGATTATGAAAGTGGTGAGGAAGAAGAGGGGGATGACTTTAGCCATGATATCATGAACCATATTGAGGACATCTTAATTCTAGGCTTTGAGTTAAGTGATCTATGTAGTTTCATTTCAGATGCATAAGCACCCTCAAGTAAGAGAAATGCACATTAACATAAATTAACAGATGAGGAAAAAGGAGAATCTTCTAATCTAATTTTTACCAGGTCCTGGAAAGGAATTGGTAAACCCAGGTTGAATATAGGGTGTGAGCCTCTACACATAAGGCACCTTGTCAACCCAACCTGCCGTTTAACTTCCCTGGTCATTCCAGGCAGAGTCCTTGAAGGGAACCAAATCATTCATTTTTGATTTCCAGAGCATATACAATGCTTGTCAGAGTGCAGCCAATCAATCAAAAATCTCTAACTTAGAGTTCACTAATTTAACTAATGTTATTCCGTTACCGTATATACAAACAGTGAACCCTAGGTTAATCCATAGACTTAAATATCAGAAGAAGTATAAAAATGTTTATTATCAATTGTAAGAAATATTCCAGGCCAATTCAAGGTGTTGTTGGTGGTGTGGTATATGGCTATCCTGCATTTTATGCATGACTGTTTCGTAAATCCAGAACTTCTCTAATACAAAAAATCTCCATTCAATATTGATTACCCTTCCTTCCCTCACAAGAACAAAGCAGAAGCAATATGGTTTCCAGACCCTGGGTACTTTGTTCTCAGTTTTTTTTTTAAATCCGTTCAAGGTATGACCCATATAATTAAATGCAGTATTAAAAAATAAGGCTGTGTGTGTCCATGGCATGAATTTTTATGGTGTTGTTATTTTCCCTTATTAAGTTCCTTCTCAGCATACAAGACACTTTTTAAATTGCTTTAGAAGTTGCAAATAGTCTCAGGCTGTAGCTTTCCTTTAAAGTTCTTCATGGTCTCCTTAAGTGAGTTAGGACAAGTAAATGCAGGATGATGGTGAGGAAGTTTAGGAAAGGCTTACTGAAGGAAGGCATTTTATCCTACACTTTTTATTAGAGGGGTAAGATTTGGCAAATAAATTTAGTCAGAAGCAATTAAAACCCTTAATTTCAAACACAATGCCAAATATTTTGAAAGTGAATTAAAAATACAGTAAAACCAGACATATGGAAATGTCTCTTAGGCATAAAATATTTTGAGTGCTTATGGTTTTCTTTCCTGATATCTGAATATTGTTCTATGGGCACATATTGTTGGATGTGGGGAAGCATTCTAGGATCCAATGTAAGTCATTATCGCTGCATGATTTAGTCTAACACCTATGGAAACTTCTCCATTCCTCATCTCTAACTACACTTCTGACCAAAATCACAACACTTTTTTTTTTCAGTATATATTTCTCAACCCTTTCCAACATTCATACCTATTGACTATACTACATTTATATCTTTCTTATCTATTTATGCAGGTGAGATTTTAGGATTCATATCACTGACTGTAAAAATTGAGTTCATTTAGGAATCATATGCTGCACTTTAAAAATACTGATAAACAAGCCCACCACCAGAGATTTTGATTTATTCAGACTGATTGTGGACTGAGCATGTTGGTATCTTATAACATCCCAGGTGTTTCTCATGTGCAGCTGTGGTTGAAAATTACTAAATTCCACAATTTTTCAAAAATGATTAGTATTTATTGGGTCCTTACTTGCTCATAAGGAGATGATGAAGACCTTGAACTGATAAGACATCACAAAAGGGAAGACATGAAAGAGTTAACTCTAGTGGCATACATTGTGACTGTTCATGAAAATTGTTTCCCTTATCATCTCCATTTACACCATACACCTCATTAAATACTGGTTATTTAGCTATTTTCTCTTTACTTCTAAAACACCTTCCTATAATTTGTGAAGTCAGGATGGTAATCTTCAAAAAACTATTCAGATTTTCCATCTGTATTTCTTTTTAGATTCTTCAAGTAGTGGTCAATAAAATTCATAATGGCCTAATAAGTACAGTCTTTTTCCTATACCCTCTTGGCATGTACTATATATGTATTTTCATGTATTTTATGCCTGTCTTTCAGTAAATTTTTTTGAATTTTTTGTTAGAAGAGATGTTGGTTTACAGAAAAATCATGTATAAAATGCATAATTCCCATATACCAGTCCACCACAAACACCTTACATTAGTTTGGAACAATTTTTACAAATGATTATGGCACTTTTTTGTAACTGCACTATTTTTAACACTAATTACCATTGTTATCATCAATGAAAGATTATAAAATAGTACTATTTACTAAAATACATTGTTTATATTGTGTGTATTTATTTCCATATACCACCCTCTCTTAATAACTTGCATTAATGTTGTACACTTGCTATAATTCATGATAGAACACTCTTATTATACTTTTACTCTTAAAAATAGTACATCATCTATAATAGAATTCACCATGTTATACAGTCCTTTGTTTTCTCTGTTAATTTTTATCCTAATAACATAAATGGGCTAAAGCTTGTCCTTTTAATTTTGTTCAACTCTATAATTATATGGTGTTAGTTATACTCACAGTAAAGTGCTACCATCAGTGCCATCCATTTCCAAAACTTTACAATAAAACTAAATAGAAATTCCGTGCAAATTAAGCACCAACTTATCTTTGACTAACACCAATTTATCTTGTGGTAAACAATATTCTAGATTCTAATGCTATGAAATTGATTATAATAATTAATTCATATCTTTGAGATAATCGAAAATTTATCCTTTTGTGTCTGGCTTATTTCATTTGGCAAAATATTCTCAAGGTTCATCCATGTTGTGACATGAATCAAGACTTCATTCCTTTTTATGGCTCAATAATATTCTATTGTATGAATACTATTAAATTTTTTATCCATTCATTGGCTTATCGACACTTGGTTTGTTAAATCTTTTGGTAATAGTGAATAATGTCTCCATGAACTTTGGGGTGCAAATATCCATTCAAGTCTCTGCTCTTAATTCTTCTGGATATATACCTAGTAGCAAGATTCCTGGGTCATATGGTTACTCTATAATTAGCTTCCTGAGGAACTGCCAGACTCTCTTCCACAGAAGCTGGATCATTAAATATTCCCAACAGAAATGAATATTACCATTTCTTCAAATCCTTTCCAATATTTGAAGTTTTATGTTTTATTTTTAAATAGCAATCATTCTAGTGGGTGTGAAATGATATTTCATTGAGTTTTAGATTTGTATTTCCTAATAGTAGTAATGTTGAACATCTTTTAATGTGATTTTAGCCATTTTTATATTCTCTTTAGAGAATGTCTATTCAACGATTTATCCACATTTTAATGGGTTTGGTTTCCTTTTTAATGATGATATATATATATAAACCCTTACTTTTTGTGTGGTTTTCAAATATTTTCTTCCATTGAATAGGTTGACTTTTCAATTTGGTGACAATCTTTTATTGCACAAGAGTTTTTAATTTTGAGGAGGTTCCATTTATCTATTTTTTATTCTATTGCTTGTGCTTTGGATGTAAAGTCTAAGAAAGCATTGACTAACACAAGATATTGAAAATGCTTCCCTTCATTTTCTATTAAGAGATTTATAGCTGTGGTTCTTATATCTAAGTCTTTGATCCATTTTGAGTTACTTTTGTAAATTGTGTGAGATAGATACCCTTTTTCATTGTTTTGCATATGAATATCATGTTCTCCAAGCACCGTTTTTTGAAGAGATTATTCATTCCTAATTGAACATACTTGGCACATTTGTCAAAAATCAATTGACTGGTGACATCATCAACATGGTGACATAAGACATCCCCTGAAAAAATCTCCACAGAATTTCACTGAATGGAAACATATTTTACTTGCATAGAACTTTGTTCAATGATAGAGAATGGAGAAGGACTCCACAAACTCTGAGTCAAAACAAAAGAAGATATCTGGTAGGAAACTTCTGTCTTGCACTAGCCAGTCTTCTCTGCTTGTCCTAACTCAGTCCCGTACCTCTTGGGTATCTCCAGGGCAGCATCCAGGGTCTCTGCCACCAGTCACAAAGACAATAAAGAAAGTCACAGAAGTGAGTTAAATCCCATGCATATCCAGGTGCAGAGACACAAATCCACAAAGACAATGGACAGAACATGAGCTACCAAGAGTGCTGCATACAGAAGGACACTTGTGGGTGAGGAGCAAGAAACCACAGGTGTCCTCTGGTGAGTTCCTGAAAACAATCAAACCACTTTGATTGTTGCGTAGATTCCATAAGTGCAAAATTGATTTTTATGGAGTGACTCGTTTTTAAGGATTGACCTCCTCCTCCTCTCTGCACCAGTAAACCATAATGGGAAAGAAAGAAAAAGCAGAAAAGCCTCATAGTTTATTTCAAAACACTGGTGAACAGAACTAGCACAAGACAGGAGCCTCCAAGATGTAAAAAGTGTAAAGAAATTTAGTACACTGAGTAAGGGAGAGAATTTAAGCAACTCACAGGAACTGGTGGAAAATAGCACACACACACAAAAATTGAACAGATCATAATTTTCAGAGAAAAAAACAAAGGAAATGTAGCTCTCTCCTGGAGGTGAAACAATTACACAATTGAAACATTAATATTTGTACTGCATATCCAGGGCAAGAATAAGATGAAGAATAGCTGAGAAAACCTGATCATTAAATGCAGATTATTTTAAATGTCTTAAATAAGTTGGACCAACCATCAAAGAAGAACCTTAACACTAAGCAAAGCAACAGTAAAACTCCAAACAAGAGTGAGAAACTGACTTCAGAATTAACTCTTCAAGATGATCAGATGCCTAGACATCAGCAAAAAAATTACATTATACTAAGAAAGAGAAATATATGGCTCATTCAAGTGAAAAAAATATAAAAAAATCAGAGATTGCATGTAATTTGGAACAACTAATGAAAGAAGTTCAAACAAACCACCTAAATCAATTCAAGGAGAAGGAAAATATAGATACAGTGCAAAATGATGTTAAGAAGACAATGTGTGAGCATAAATAATAATTTGAAAGTAGAAAGGGAAACATAACAGAAATGATGAGGATGAAAGCATGATAGGGGAGATTTGAAATATACTAGAGGCATAAAACAAAATGTGAACATGTAGAAGAATGAATCAGTGAACTAGAAGACAGAACAATTAAATTCAAACAAAAGAACAAATAAATAAAGGAATAGAAAAATTGAGAAATCTCTCAAGGATTTGAGTTACAGTAGAAAGCACACAAACCCACATGTCACAGGTGTCCCAGATGGAGAAAGGAAGGGGAAAGTTGCAGAAATAATATTTGAGGAAATAATGTACGAAATCTACCTAACTCTTTTGAAAGACATGAATATTCATGCCCCCAAAGCAGAACATACTTCAAAGAGAATAAATCCTAACAGATCTACCCTGTGAAACATACTATTCATAATATCAAATGCTAAAGATAAAGTGTGCATTGGGAAACCTGCACAGGAATAGCCATTCTTCACCAACAAGGAATCTTCAGTGAGATTAAGTGCCAATTTTTCATCAGGAAACATCGAGATGAGAATACAGTGGTAGGAAATATTTGAGGTGCTAAAAGGAGCAAATTAATACTTGGGAGGAGACACAGAATTTGGAAAAACAAAAAATATTCAAACAATCAATTCAAGGAGATGAAGGAAAATAAGTCTAAAAAGATAAAGGATATTAAGAAAACACTGTGTGAGCAGAAAGAAGAATCATAAAATAAAAGAAAACATAAGAGAAAATGATCAGAATGAAAAAAAAGAAAATAATGAGAGAGATTAAAATACACTAGAGGCACCCAACAACAGATTTGAATGGGCAGAAGACGGAATTAGTAAGCTGGAAGAAACAATAGCTTAAATGCTATGGATAGAAGAACAGATAGAATAAGAATGGGAAAATTGAGCAGGGACTCATGGATTTGAGTGCCACCACAACACACACAAACATAAGTGTCATGGGTGTCCCAGATGTAGAAGAGAAGGGAAAAGAGGCAGAAAGAATATTTGAGGAAATAATAGCTGAAAAATTCCAAACTATTATGAATGACATAAATATACATATTCAAGAAGGGCAATGTATCCAAACAGAAAATAATCCTACTGGATATATATCAAAACACATACTTTCAGAATGTCAAACACCAAAGACAACAGAATCCTGAAAGCAGCAAGAGAAAAATGATTCATCCCACACAAGGGAAATGTGTCAAGTTAAGTGCTGATAATGCATCAGAAACCATGGAGGTGATAAAGCAGTAGTAGAATATATTTAAAATAATGAAAGAGAAAATACTTCAATTCTATTTTTTATAATCTGACAATATTGCCATTCAACTTCTCTAATAAAATACCCAAAATGAAATATGTCACATCCACTAGAATGGCTATTAGTAGAAAAAATATTACAAATGTGGGAGAGATTGTGGACAAGTGTTGGAACAGTCATTCATTGCTGGTGGGGTTGTAAAATTGTGCAGTCACTGTGGAAGATAGTTGGACACTTAGGAAGGTAAATATATAATTACCATATGACCCAACAATCTCATTAAGAAGCATATACACAGAAGATTTGCAAGTGGACACTCACACATTTATTTGTACACTGATGTTCATCACTGCATTTTTCACTGTTGCCAAAGATAGAAGCAACTCAAGTGTCCATTAATCAATGAATGCATAAACAGAATGTGATATATACAAATTATGGAATACTATTTAGCTGTAAAAAGGAATAGAAATCTTGATGCATGCAGCAATAATGAACCTTGGGAACATTATGCCAAATGGTAGATGTTAAAGTAGAAATATTGTATGATCTCACCGATATGAACTAATTAACATAAGAATACTCATAGAGATAGGATATAGATTATGAAGGGATAGATTGGTGTTCAAGAATGGTGACATGATGCTTAATTTGTATAGAATTTCTCTTTAGGTTGATTGTAAATGTATGGAAATGGATAACGGTGATGCTTGCATTCTACAGTGAATATAATTAGCACTGAATTATGTTTGTGAATGTGCTGAAAGAAGAAGTTTTGGGGCATTTGTGCTACTAGAATGAAAGATAGATGTTAAAACATGGGACTATATAACACTGTGAATCCTGTTGTGGTCAATAGACTAAGGTTACTAGTGCAAGTTTAAGAATGGTCTTTCATGAATTATATCAAATGTATGACACTATTGTAAGATGTTAATAGGGTATTATATGGGAAAACATATCTAATAAAAACTGTGGACTATAACTAACAATAATATTTTAATATTCTTTTATGAATTGTGACAAAGTCACCACACTAATGCAAAGTGCTAATTATAGGGTGTATATGAGAAGGTTGCATTTTTTCCATGATTTTTCTGTAAATCTACAATTTCTCTAATAATTAAATCCAATAATTTTTAAAAATAAATATTATGCTAAGTGAAAAAAACAGAGAAAAATTTTACATATGTATGTTTCCATGTATATAAAATGTAAATATAAATAAATATAGAGAGTCAGATTAGTGGTTATGTAGGACTAGGGAAGGATAGAAATATTGAGAGGTTACTGCCAATCTGCAGAGGGTTTTATTATTTGGAGTTTTGAAAATTTTCTAAAATTGATTTTGGTGATGAATGCACAAGTCTGTGATTATACTAAATGCCATTGATTGTACACTTTGGATAGATTGTATGATATGTGAATATATGTCAAACAAGCTCCTTAAAAATAGTATCATTCAAATTATGGATTGGCAGGTTACTATTTATTTTAAAGTGTAAGATTTTAGTAAGGCACATGGTACATACAAAATACAGATGTGAAACACAGTAGCATTTAAATGTACTGCTATAATCTTCTAGAGAATGGAAGACAATCATTTCATATAGAAACAAAAATAAAATACTCCTGAAAGAGGTACTGGAAACCTTTAAGTAATCAATATATGAAAATAATAATAGCTAAAGTATATTGAGGACTCCAAGTTGAATTCCCTGACTTCTGCTCATATAGATTATTGTATCATTTAACAACTGCAGCATAACAAATTATCCAGTGTGGGAGAGGGAGGGGGTGGGGCATATGGGAATTGCTATATATATTTTTTGAAGTACCGGCAGCCAGGGATTGAACCTGTGACCTCACATGTGGGAAGCAAGGGGATTGAACCTGTGACCTCACATGTGGGAAGCAGGGCTCAACCACTGAGCCACATCAGCTCCCCTGAGTTCTTTTTTGTTTGTTTTTTTGTTTTGCTTGTTGTTTGTTTTTGTTTTTTTTTAGGAGGCACTGGGAACTAAACCCAGGAACCCCCATGAGGGAGGCAGGTGCTCACCTGCTTGAGCCACATCTGTTCCCCTACCCTATATTTTTTATGTAACATTTATGTAATCCAAATCTTCTTTTTAAAAAGAAAAGTTAAAAAAAACTTTTATATGACATGCAAGTCTATGGCGGACAGTTGATTTGATCTGTGCTGTGTCTTAAGAATACATCAACAATATGAGTCAGCTGGTGAGGTCTGCTAGTATTGGCTAGACTCTCTCACACTTTGGAGTTTTGACTTGTTTAAAGAGGCTTGACTGATGTATTTGGCCTTTGTGCCATGTGTCCTCTCATCCTGAATCAGGTGTGCATGGAATTGTTCAAATGGTAGAAACCGTGTACCTAGAGAGAGCAGCAGAATTATGTAGGCAAATTTTCACTTCCTCCATATTATATTATACAAGGCAGATAAAACACTTTAATTCCAGACCAGAGCCAAATGGAAAAAGAGCTTCTACTTTGTGATAGTTGGAGATTTAAAGCCATACTGAAAACACATGCCTTCAGAGAAATGTGGAGATTTGGGTCCATCTCTGTAAACATTCTACTCAATGCATAAATTTCTACTTTCCTCCTCCAATCACAACAACTGAATGAATTTCTAGGAGAAGAAAGTCAGTCAGTATAAATGCTTAATAAACAACTATGGAAATCTTATTACATTAATTCAGTTACACTTAATATAAATTTTCTTCTGCTGACCTGATTCTCCAAGATACCATTCTTAGGAAGGAAAAAATAAAACATTTTTTCCTTCTAGAGGGCACTTTGAGTCCAGAGTCTTCATGTTGGTTCACTGAATAATGGATTTAGAGAACTGTTGTTTCACTAACATATTGCTGGCAATCCAGAGAATCCTAGGCAGTGCTTGGAAATCTAGGTAGATAGAAGGATGGATTTATCTGCAGTAATTCCAGAAGTGAAGAGAAGGACATGTATGGGAATGAATTCCAAAAGAACATCCTGAAAAGATTATTTATGGAAGGGCCTTTGAGTTTCCTGCCATTCATTCTCTCTTAGCCTAACTCTGCTCTAAATTCTCTATCCTAGGTTCAAGTTTTAGTTCATTTCTAATTCCTTATCAGGTCTTTCCTTCTTTATGCCTGATATTTGCTATGCATTGTGATTCTCACCACTGTATCTTTTTTTATTATTTCATTGGTGGCATTCTTTTTGTCTTTTTCATATTGAGAATAATTTTATTTAAATACAGTACTTGCAGAAAAATGTATATTGTAAGTATAAAGCTCAACAAAGTTGACAAACTGATTATGCCTGCATATTAAAAATCATATAATCACTCTCAGCTCTGCTTTTATCTAAACATGTTCTTCACTTGGGGGACACATCTGTCCTAAATTTCATTCTATAGATTAGTTTTGGTGGGCCATGTATGTTATAGATATGAATCATAAGTCTATATTACTTTTATTACATTATTTTATTTTTATTTTACTTTTAAAGAAGCTATAGTTTACATAAATGCTACATCAGAAATATAGGGCATTTCCATATATCCCATCTCTTTCCCCTCCCACACTTTTCCCCATTAAAAACAACTTTCATTACTGTAGCACATTTGTTACAATTGTTGAACACATATTGAAGCATTGCTAACAGGGGGAATATTAAATACAAATGAATTTTTATGGTTAAGATTTTTCAAAGTGTGTCAGGAGGTCATTCCAGAGGTTTCAATTTATGCACATCTCAGAAGGATCTCTTTGACTGCCACATTAAACTACCTCAAGCAGGGGTGCTCCTGAAGGCGCTACAGACATTTAGACCCTACAGGCAGGGCAGAAAATCTCAGGAATTCAGGATTCTGTCTGCGGATCTTATAATATATGTTTCTTGGAGGGGAGGATGCTGTGGTATGATGTATTAAAATTTCTGAAATTGAAAATTTACCTTCCAGTAATTCTATATCCTGTAGAACTATCTTTCAAAAGTGTAACAGAGTTAGAATCATTTATAATTTCCTTACACATGGCTCTTCTGCCCTTTTTATTGAGTCTATAATTAGCACTATCTCATTAAATGTATGTCCCAGAGACTTAAATTTTTGATCTGTTCATATGCCAGTTGAGCCCTGTATCTCAGCAGAGTTGCAATACCTACTCTTCAGTTCATTGGACTTTTCCAGGACTACTATCAAAAGGATGATGATGGACAATGCTTGTCCAAAAAAAACAGAAAGTACCTACAACAGAAAGCAAGATATTTCCATTCATCTGCCCCATGGGATCTAAGCCCCCTCTCAATCAGAAACAGAGTAAGCATCACCATCCCAATATCCTCAAGATTGTGGAATGAACAAACATAAGGGGGTAATCAAGCTATAGACTAAAGAATCTCACTATTATTCTAGCAAAGGAAGACCTTATAGATATAAAGGCAGTGGTCACCAGAGGTTCTGATCAGAGGGAAAGGGAAGAATATGGGTAACGGGGCAATTTGGGGACATTGGAATTGTTCTCCATGACATTGGAATGATGGATACAGTCCATTATATATTTTGTCAAAGCTTATAAAATTGTGTGGTGTAAAGTGCAAACTAGAGTGTAAATTAACCTATATTATATTACACCTGGCTATCTCACTAAGTTCATCCATAGATTTTTTAATGTGGTTGTAACCAAACCATGTTCAAATGTGTATTGTATTCCATTGAGTGAATATGCTTCACCCTATGTTTCTCTTTTTAGGGTTGATAGGAATTTGTGTAGTTTCTATTTGTGGGCTAGCACTAAAATGTCACAATGTGATTCCTTGTAAATATGTTTTATGAACACATGTATATGAAGAGAGGGAAAGGGAATCTGTCTGATGCTGTCAAAATAAAGACAAACTTGATGAGGTCTGGCAGTACTAGTTGATGATGAGATTCCTTGGCACTGAATTTGCGAATGAGCAAAGCACACAAGATTTGATAGAGAATGGAGGGTTCTGAATGCAGAAACCCCATCTTAAACTAGAAGCTTGAATGGTATATGATTCTTAGTAAATGGGTATACACATTCTTTGCATTTCTTTAACTTCTGGGATTTTCCCCTCATCTATGACTCACCTCTCTCCATGAATTTAGGTCAGTATTTGTCAATTTCTCTTGCTTTAATGATGCCTATATTGGATTCTTAGACATTACAAAGTGTATTCATATTTATACAATAAAACTTTAAAACATATATAAAGTTTATTAACTTTAGTCTTTAAATGTATAAAAATATGAAAAACTTAACTAAATTATTTCAGCAACAGTTAGCACGATGAAGGAAAATAAAGGAGATAATCCCTATATGGCACTAGCTTAAGGGCATGGTGCATAAAGTGTTCTAAATTTATTTCTTCTATTAGTAAACATTTTATACATGAATATTGGAGCAGTTTGTCATTATTTATGAATTTCAAAAAGGCATCAGTTATGTTTGTATACAGGTCTGTTCCTCTGAATGTGATATCCTTTGATTGTATTAGATTCAGCTGACATATCTTGATTAAATTATCTGTTAAGATTCGGACTTTGATTTGACCACATCAGTAGGCATGACTCAGGATTAAGTCCCTGCCCCTTGTTGTGCTGATATAAATGGACATTCACTCAGGAAGACATGTAGGAGAGGACACAGAAAAGGGGAGCTCTTGATTATTTTGGTCCTGCCATGTGAAAAAAAGGAGAAGGCTCAAACATTTTAAAGAGAAGTGATGAGAAGTGCTGAGCCATTCACCTAAAACTTTGCAGGTGAAGAGACAAGAGCCTTGAGCAAGTGAGAAGGCTGGGAAAAAAATGAGCTCTCTAGTCTACAGCTGAGACTGGAAAATGCTGGGCCCATGGAGCCTTAAAAGGAAGAGGAACCCTTACAGAGATCAGCAACCATCCTGCTTCAACATATGACAAAAGACTTTGGTGTGAAAGTACTCTTGTGGTACCTTGAGTTTTACTCTTTCGGGCCTTGTATCTATAAGCTTTTACCCCAAATAAGCACCCTCTATGAAAGCCAACAGATTTCTGGTACTTTGCATCTGAAACTCTTTAGCTGACTAACACAAAAATTAATTGTGTAACAAACATGACTCTGTTAACTGTTTTTGGAACTATTTTCAATCAAAGAAGTGTACTGTCTATGATTTTACCACTAATGAACACAGTTCTTCACTTTATTGAAAGGGAGAGTATAAATTACCCAAAGATATCAAGCCAAACTTAATCTTTCTTCAATGTTAATGTTCTGGAGATATGAAACATAGTCTAGGTGAGTTTTTGGATTTAAACTTCGGAGTAAAATTAAGACAGTGGATGGGAAAAGTTCTAAGAGGGTAGTTCTATGGAAGACCAATGAGTTCATGGAGGAGGAATAATAAAACTGGGTTCATCTGACTCATAACATGTTCCCTTGGGAATAGTATATTAGCCAGAAAAAACTATATTCTGTCCAGAGTAGTGTCCCACAAGTAAACAGTGGCTCAGTGGTTGGAGTAACAAGAGCCAACTGTGCTAATGAACATTGATGGGAAAACTATAAATGTCGTTTCTCCTGCCATTTTCAATTTGCACAATATTAGGCTGAACAGAACATGGTTGCTTCTTTAGGAATCCAAGTCTGGCTGGGAAACCTGTGCCTGACACCATCCTACTGTTGTGTCTGGAACAAAATTTCAGTCTTAGTCATCAACTTCCCTGAGACAATTTCAGACTTCCATTCAGAGACCTTTCCCTCAAAGATAGCTTCTAGGTGAGTAAAATAGCCCAGTAGATGCTGCAGGAAAGCATCAGGGTGATTTGAAGACAAGAAGTTTAACTGTGGTCCTCTCAGAACCAATACAACCTAGCCCTGAGCTGAGAGATCACAGTGCTTGTTTACCCATTTGCTGAATTAGAGAATGCATTTATTCATAATTTAAAAACAGAAATATACATAGGAATTATAAATGCAGAATCATTATTGATATTTAATTGATGGGAATGGAAAGACAATTGGAAGAGGGAATGTAAGATATAGTTCTACCAGGAAAAGTAGGATATCTGCTCAAGTAGATTTGCTGACTTGGGGAGTTCGAGAAAATGGAGCACTAAAAGTGGACAGATGTGCAGTGAACTGTGAGCACTTTTTCTTTTTTTTCTTACATTTTTTATTTTTTTAAGTTTTTTTGAGAGCCTTTATGAAGAATGAGGAGGAATAAAAGAAGAAGGACAAGGACAAGGACAAGGACAAGAACAAGGAGGGGAGGCACATTTGAGCATATTACTGTTATGGATTGGAAAGATTCATTCCAGGAGTTAGACTTTACCTTGCAGCAACAGTTCATGAAACAAAATTTTCATAGTAGACACACGAAAAAGAAAAAATTTTATTCAATATTTGGAAAGGAGTATAATAAAATCATACTTGGAAATCACACTTTTATTGATGAAGGTAAATTAATGTTCCTTTACTAGCCATTAACTTTCTCCAACGCAAATTGTTTTTTTCAAGTCTATGCTTTTACATAATGGTATTTTTATTCCTCATTTTGATTGCACTCTTTCTAACAAACTCCTTTATATTTATTGTTTCCAACTTTGTTAGTTTTAGC
>JAQZBX010061110.1:5830-17255 GCA_029593785.1 Cabassous unicinctus
GAGCAGCCAAAGAAGCTGAAGAGATGATCCCCAGGCAGAGAAGAGCCATATGCATGATTGCCCACAGCTGAGTTCTGGGAGGAAGTGATCCTGATGGAGAAGGCAGAGAGACCTGCTGCTATTTTGCCTTGCTTCATGGCAGAATTTCAGGACAAACAGAAGCCAACCTTTGGTGAGACAGCATCTCTTGATGATGCCTTGATTTGCACATATTCACAGCCTTGGAACTGTAAGATTTTACTCTAATAAATTCCCAAAATAAAAGCCAGCCCATTTCCGGTATTTTGCATTGATAACCTTTACCAGGCTAAGACAGAAATGTTCAGAGAATTTTAGTTCTGCTTATTAGCATTAATCACTATTTTCTTTAATGCATTAACAAAATATATGCATTTTACTTTCTTAGATAGCCAAAAGCATAATACTGAGCAAAATGAAAATGACCTGTTTACAACTGGTGGATGCTTTCTGAAACACAGTGCACTCTTGGTAAGTGACTAGTCAATTAAAAGTCTTCTAAATATTAAATCATGTCCACCTTCTTGTATGTGGTGGCATTAACAGGTAATTAGAATCTGGAATATCTCAGCTGGAAGCCCACTTAAGTTTATCTTCAGACATAGACACAGTGCTCTTCAAAGTTAAGAAGGAAGGGCAAAGGTCAATGAGAACTCAGCTCACGATTTTTATAGCCTAGTCTACTTAAGCATACAATGTATGGAAGTCCAAACTTTTCAACAACAACAAAAAATTGTGACTGTTTCCTGGCTTTCATGTATAACATTAAAGAGCCTCGTTGCAAAGTCTTTTGGTATTCTCCTCCTATGTTTTTAAAAGTTCCAAAATTTTAAAATGTTTTGCTGGTACAGAAATCTACACTGCTGGCCATGCAGGAGGGTTTGTTTCCTTTTGTGATAAATCAAACCTTTAAGATGAGAGTTCAGAGAAATTAATTTGAGTTTTATTGCTCTGGAAAGAATATCTGTGTGAGTGCTTCATGCTCCATTAGAAAATGTTAAAATAAAATAAATGAATCCTGTTATAAATCTATGATAGCTTATGGCCTGGTTTCCCATAATAAAATTTTTTTTAAGAACACCTTAATCATTACAAGACTTTAACATATTAGATGTAATGATATATATATATATTTATTTTTTCTTTTCCTTTCACATGCAAGGGATGACAAAAGAGAACTGCTTTTGCTTAATGTCCTAGCAAAAACACCTACCCTGACTTTAACTTAGGCACATATCAAAGTATAGTAACTGAATTCTGATACTTTGACTGGATAAAATGTGGCTTTCTGTGAAAAGGGTTAACTGATTACTGAGTACCCTGTGGATTAATATTTTGGAACAGGATCCCATGTCCAGCACATTGATTGTACAGTTTCAGTTAATGTTGTTTTTAGGCTCTATTTGCAAAAATTATTTGCGTGGCTAGGTCATGTTGGCTCCATTACTTTTTAGCACACAATTGGGACAGCGGAGTCTACGCTTGATTCAGAACCAAAAAAAAAAAAGGGTTTATAAAAGTACATTCCTGTAAGGAATGCTTGTGAGCCGAAAAGTTATGAGCATAGGGACTCCCTTCCTCTGCCTCTATATGTTACTTCATTCTCAGAAACTTATATTCTAGTCAAGGGAGCAGTAGGTTATCATATCATATGGTTATTGTGAAGTAATATGTGACCCTTCTTGTAGGTTTTGCTTATATAACCATTAATTTACCAATTCGTCCAATTTACCAACTTCCCAATAGGTATATTACGTTATTTTCTCTCCTGTAATACAATATAATTCAGAGCTCAGAAAAAGTAACATTGCAATTAAATATACCATCTATTTATTTTGAGAGGTTGTAGAACAGACTGCATTGAGGATATTCAGTGATGAATTAAATATTTCCTCATGTAACTAGTTCAGTTAATGTGAAGGTCTTTTGCACCACAGCTGAGATTTGAGTCAGATGACTTTTCAGTAATGTTTTAATTCCAGTTAAAAGCCCAAGAGGATTTCTCAGCAAGAATAAAAGGAAAGGTCTGGAGCTGGCTTGGATAAGGAAGCAACTTCTACAGCTGCAAAGTTGTGGAGTGGGAGAAAGAGGTAGATAATGTGTTTGTGAAATTACCAAGAGAGGGTGTACCACTTCTTTCGGCATCTGAATCTCTTCCCAAGTCTTATATTCCCCAATCAACTGTAATCCTACTAGCATTTTCCTGTCCAAAACTTAAAGGAACAGCCTAATTAAGAAAATGTGTGTACTTAAATTATCTTGTGGCTGGTCTGGTGAATGAAAACTTATAAATGACTTAACATGGGAGTGTATTCTTACTTTACAGTTACACCCTTATTTGGAACAAAATCACATTACCCAATTTGATTTCCCACTGTAGTGTTAAGATGCAAATTCAAAAAGCACTTGTCTTTTTCCAAAAATCAAACCAACAACAAAAAATGAAAATTTATTTTCATATATGTATATTAAATATATAGTAGCTATCCACATCACTATTATATATATTGCTTTTTAGCTCAACGTCTACATACCATATTTTGTCCAACAAATGCCAGGTATTTTAACATTTAGATTTAAAGTATTTTGTTAACAAAGCTAAGCAGAACATCTTGTATTTGAAACTAACCTACAAAATTGTGTGGGACAGAGTGTAAACTATAATGTAAACTGTAGTCCATGGTTAGTAGCAATGCTTCAATATGTGTTCATCAATTGTAACACATGTACCACACTAATGAAGGATGTTGCTAATGTGCAAAGTGTGGGAGGGGGAGGGAGTGGGGCATATGGGAATCCCTTATATTTTTTATGTAACATTTATATAATCTAAAGCTCCTTTAAAAATAAAAATAATTAATTAAAAAATAGAATTGTTCTTTCAAAATCGTTTTTAAACTTTTAAATTAAAATAGATATTGTCCAATTTCCCTCTATAAACTTTGTACCAATTTACACTTGCACAAACAATATAAGGCAGTGCTCACTTACCCATGCTCTGATTAATGCTGTTCTCAAACTTTGTCTTTGCCAGTCTGAAAAGCAAAATACATACATACACACATACATTAACAGCTCCTTTTACCCTCAATGTTCCTTAGACTTAGTGTTAATTAGTAGCGAAGTTGAACATTTCCCTGGATGTTTAAAAGTCTTTTGTATTTCTTTTCCCATTAACTGTCTTCATATACTTTGCCCAGGTTTTTCATTTTTTATTTTTTTCGGACCAGTCATCTTTTTCTTAGAGATTTGCATTAAGTATTTCATATATAAGGAAATTAGCCTTTTGTTTACGTATGTTGGAAATATTTTTCCCAGTTTTTCATTTGTTTTTATACTTTGTTTACAGGCATGCAGACAGAGTATTGAGGGAGTTGAATCAGTCAAAAAAAGTTAAACTCTAGAAATTAAACTGTAGAAATTAATGTCAATTAAACTGTACATAGTTCAGTTAGCATTTTTGAGCACCTACTGAGTGTCAGCAAAGGGGATATACAGGTAAGTAAGGATTGGTTGCTTTGCTTTGGTAATATAGGTGCTGAGAAATAACTTCATGCAAATACTATAGTTAGTGTTTAAGTTTTAGGAAGAGCCACAATCATAAGAAAGACAAAACTGTTCAGAATATGGAGGGTGAAGGGATTGGCAGAGGCAACCAAAAGATGATAAGTAACTAAAAAATTGAAAAAAAAAAGAAAAGTACTTTGAGAATGCCTTAGGTATATCCGGCTTTGTCCCTGGCTTTCTGAACCGCCAACAGATTTCTGAACTTAGAAATATCTGTTGTTTATGCAGGGATGAGAGGTGCATTAATGAAACAATTCAATTCACTAAACAATTGCTGAAATCTACCATGTGCAAGGCGCTGGTGGGAAATATCCCTAATTGACTCCATCCTGAAGAGGGGAAGGATCTCACTTGGATGAAAATACTGAAGGATGCATTTATTTTAGAAGTATAATTGTCCCTCTATGCCATTGACCACCATAATACTCTGTGAATGTAGTGAATTAAATTAATTACTAACTTCTGCAGACCTCTGGCATGTGATCACAGAATAGTGTTTCCAATATGTAAAGGAAGATTACTAACTGTTTGATCAAGCAGCTTCATTATCAACTGCCAGTCCCAGGGGAAAACGCTTTGGTAACTTTATGTTTAGATGATATTGTAGAGTAATTTATCTCTCAGCTGTATTCAGGAAAGAATCACCTAATGCTTTCTATAGCACGAAGAAAAGAACAGAGGTACACGTCTGTAGAACTTCAGGATAATTCAGTTATATAAGGAAACCAACACCTTAGGGTGAAAATTTTAAATATGTGAGTAAACCTACCAATGAAAAATTGCACTTTGTATACATCTCTTGAGTAGAAAAATAATATGATAGATATTTATGAATGGGCTGGAAAAATCACCTACTTCTAAGTGCATTTCTTCCCCTCTTCTCTTACTTGACATCTAGCAATTAAGCAATTATACTATTTATTTCCTTTAGCATTCATTTGACATTTAAGACATATGTTTCTGATTCTATCACTACAGGGTATATTGCTCCCTTGTTTCCAGAAAAGGGTGTGTGTGTGTGTGTGTGTGTGTGTGAGAGAGAGAGAGAGAGAGAGAGAGAGAGAGAGAGAGAGAGAGAATAATGAGCTTCATTTTCAGCCCTGAGAGTCAATGTCCAATGAAGTAAAAAATGGTTTTAATTTAAGGGCTATGTCATATAATTCTATTGTGCTGTTCATTCAACTAACAGTTGTTCTTGTTCCTTTCCCCAACATTCTTTCTTTTCCTGTGTTTTCTCTCTCTCAAGAAATGTCACCTTTATCCATTCAATTGCATATGCCAGAAACCTAGGGGTAACACTTGACATCCTGCATCTCACCACCTACATTTGCCCTTGTGTGATTTATTATTTCCCACAAATATCCTTTGCATCTGTTCTCCTCTTTCCATTTCTGCTGGCACCATGCTGGATAAAGCTACCACTAACTTATGTTTGGACTGCTGAAATGGCGTCTTAACTTGTCTACACACATAGACTCTGTGCCTTCTTTCAATTCATTCTCCACACAAAGTACATATAAGGCACTCCGATGTCCCAGTTTGGCTCATGGTCCTCTTTTATTCGATTCTAGAATATGCTTACCTTCCTCATTGCACCTACCAAGTTTGTAATTATAGTTTCCTTAGTGAGATTGTTGGTTAATGTCTCTCTTCCTCATTGAATTGTTAAGCCTATGAAACATGACAATTTTGCTTACCATTTATTGCCAGGACATAGCCCAATGGCTAACATGTTAGCCCCTAAAAAGGATTTGTTTAATAAATAAATGAACTGCCAAAACTTCTGTATCCACGCACTGTGCCAGGCAATTGAATTAAAGCATTTTGTTGTTGTTGTTGTTATTGTTGCTGTTGTTGTGTGTATGGCTTATTGATGCCCAATCTATTACCCTTTTTTTTTTATGTATAATAAATATACTTGATTTTTATTCTAACATATATACAACGTAACATTTCTCATTTCAACCACTTTCAAATAGACAATTCAGTGGTGTTAATTACACTAACAATATCGTGATACTATCACCACCATTATGACAAAAAATTTTCCATCATCCTAAACAGAAATTCTCTGCCATTTAAGCATTAATTCCCCTTTTCCCACCCTCACCCCAGTACCTAGTAACCTACATTCTAGTTTCTGACTTTATTGTTTTGCATATTCTAATTATTTTATATCAGTGATATCATATAAGGTTTCCTTTTGTGTCTTGCTTACTTCATTCAAGGTTAATCCATGTTGTGGCATATATCAGAACTTTATCACTTTTTACAGCTGAACAATATTCCATTTTATGTATAAACCACATTATTTTATCCATTCATTTGCTGATGGCACTTGGGTTGTTTCTCACCTTTTGGTGAATATGAATAATACCACTATAAACATCATTGTGAAAATACCCATTCAAGTCCCTGCTTTCAAATCTTTTGGTTATATACCTAGATGTGAGATGACCAAATCATATGACAATTCTGTACTTAACTTTCTGAGGAACTGCCAGAATGTTTTCCACAATAGCTAAAGCATTTTATGTTCTCACCAACAATATACAAGTGTTCCTATTTCTCCACATCCTCTCCAACACTAGTTATTTTTCCATTTTCTTTAAAAAAAATTTTTTTAAATAGCACCCGTCTTGTGGGTGTGAGGTGATATCTCATTGTGGTTTTGATTTGCAGTTCCCAATAGGTAGTGATGTTGAGCATCTTCTCACGTTCTTACTGGCCATTTGTATATCTTCTTTGGAGAGATGGAGATTTAAGCCTTTCCCCATTTTTAAATTGGGTTATTTTTCTTTTTGTTGTTGAGTTGTACAATTTATTTATATATTTTTGATATCATATCTTTATTACATGTATGACTTACAAATATTTTGTCTCTTTTCATAGGTTATCTTTTTATATTCTTGATAAAATACTTTGATTCACAAAAATTTTTAATTTTGATAATGTCTCTGTTTTTTCTTTTGTTGCTCATACTTGGTGTAAACTCTAAGAAACCATTGCCTAACACAAGGTCCTGAAGATATTTCCCTATATTTTCTTGTAGAAGTTTTAGAATTTTGGGTCTTGTATGTAGGTTTGATCCATTTAGAGTAAATTTTGTCTATGATGTGGGTAGGAGTCCACCTCCATTCTTTTGTATATGGATATGCAGTTTTCCCATATTTGTTAAAGACTTTTTGTTTCCACATTGAATGGACTTGGCACCCTTGTCAAATTCAATTGACGTTAGATGTAATGGTTTATTTCTGAAGTCTCTATTTGATGCCATTGGTCCATGTCTGTCCTTGCACCAGAATCATGCTCTTTTGATTAGTATAGCTTTGTAGTAAGCTTTACCTTTGGAAAGTGTGAGTTCTCCAACTTTGTTTATCTTTTCAACATGTTTTTGGCTATTTGGGGCCCCTTACCATTTCATATGAATTTGATGATTGGATTTTCCATTTCTGCAAAGATGGCTGTTGGAATTGTGATTGGGATTGTGTTGAACTTGTAAATTGCTTTGGATAGAATTGACATCTCAACAATATTTAGTCTTCCAATCCATTAAAATGCTATTTCCTGCCTTGGCTAGAACTTCCAGTACAATGTTGAATAGCAATGGTGACAGTGGGTAGCCTTGTCTTGTTCCTGATTTTAGCAGGAAAGCTTTTAGTTTCACCATTGAGTATGATGTTAATTGTAGATTTTTCATATATGCTCTTTATCATATCAAGAATGTTTCTGCAGAGAGTATCTACAACTGCAAGCAAGACAATTCCATCCATTTGCCCCATGGGATCTAAGCCCCCTCTCAATTGGAAGCAGAGTGGGCATTACCATCCCCAAATCCTCAAGACTGGGTAATGAACAAACATAAGGGGGGAATGCAACCATGGACTAAAGTAGATTTATTTATTCTAGTAATTGAAGAACTTGTAACATTGATTTAAAGATAGTAGTCAACAGAGGTTCTGAGGGGAGAGGGAGGGAAGCATAGGTGGAACATGGGGTATTTTGGGGACATTGGAATTGTTCTACATGATATTGCAATGAAGGATACAGGCCATTATAACTGCACTATAAAATTGTATGGTGTAAAGTGCAAACCATAATGTAAACTATAGACCATGGTTAGTAGCAATACTTCAATATTTGTTCATCAATTGTAACAAATATACCACACTAATGAAGGATGTTGTTAATAGGGGGAAATGTGAGAGGGGGAGGGGTGGGGTATATGGGAATCCCCTATATTTTTTATGTAACTTTTCTGGAATCTAAAAGTTCTTGAAAAAAATCAAGTTAAAAAAGAATGTTTCTGTCTATTCCTAGTTTTCTGAGTGTTTTTATCAAGTCAGGGTGCTGGTTTTTGTCTATTGCCTTTTCTGCAGCAATTGAGATAATTATGTGGTTGGTTTTTTTGTTCTAATCTCTGGAATATATAAGCCATGCCTAAGGAAAGAAAACAGTCCTATATGCCAAGTCCTTGATCTTAATGCTTATACATATGAACCTTATTCCTATAAAAATGAAACTTAATCTAATTATAATTAATGCCTAAGGTAACTCCTGAAAACCTCCTTGTTACTCAAATGTGGCCTCTCTTTAAGCTAAACTTAGCAAATAAATACACTACCTTCCCCTCAACATGGGACATGATTACCAGGGAGCCTCCTGGGCACCGAGGAAGTATTACCAAGAGCTAACCAAGTGCATCTGGAAAAAGACCTTGACCAAAAAGGTGAAACATTAAATAAAAAAGAGTTTTTATGGCTAAGAGATTTCAAAGTGAGTCGTGAGATCATTGTAGAGGTTACGCTTATGCAGGTCTCAGGCAGCTTTCACTAAGTGCCACAGTAAACAAAGCCTCAATCAAGAGTGCTCCTGAGGGCTCTAGGGACTTCCAGACACCAGAAGCAAGCAACACAGCCTCATGAAATCAACACCTCTTTGGTGTGCCCTACTTGGGAATATATGATAATCTATTTCCCCAATGTAACATAATTATATTCATTTATAAATCCCCTCGTCATGATTCATCTACCCCTTTTATTTGAACCTATAATTTTCAATGTACCTGACAAGTATAGCTCTTAGAAACTTAAATCTTTGTATTGTTCATGTGCTAGTTGAACCCTGAATCCTAGCAGAGTAGCAGCCAAGTTCTTCAGGCTTCCCTTGAACAACCAACAAAACAATGATGATGAACAAGTCCCACCCCCACTAAACAAGGAATATCTACAACTGCAAGCAAAATAATTCCTCCCATTACCCCATAACATCTAAGTCCCCTCTCAGTCTGAAGAAGACAGAGCAGACATCATCCCAAACCCCTTAAGATTGAGGAATAAGCAATGATAAGGGGGGGAGTGTAACTCAGACCAAAGTAGATTTATTGTTATCATAATTATTATCTTGTGTTAACGGAAGAACTTGTAATATTGATATAAAGATAGTGGTTGCCAGGGATTCAGAAGGGAGAGGGAGGAGTGACTGGGTGGAACACAGGGCATATTTGAGGCGCTAAGATTTTTCTGTATGATACTATAATGATGAACTCATGACATTATGCATTTGTCAAGACCTATAGAACTGTACAGCACAAAGTGTAAACCATAATGTAAACTATAGATTTGCTTCAATATTGGTTCATCAACTGTAACAAATGAATCACACTAATCTAAAATGTCATTAATAGGGGAAACTATGGGTGCAGGTGGCAGGAGGCATTATATGGGAATTAACTCTACTTTCAGTGTAATTTTTCTGTAAATGTAAATCTAAAACATCTCTAATAATAAAGTTTAAAAAAAAGTAAAAAATCATTTCTGTCTACTAGTTTTCTGAGTGTTCTTATCAAGAAGGGGTGCTAGGTTTTGTCAATTGCCTTTTCTACAGCAGTTGAGATGATCATGTGGTTGGTTTCTTTGTTCTATTAACGTGGAGTATTTTGTTAATTGATTTTCTTATGTTGAATGATTCTTGCAATTCTGGGATAAATCTCACTTGATTATGGTGTATAATCCTTTTAATGTGCTGTTCCATTTGGTTTGCTAGTATTTTGTTAAGGATATTTGCATCTATGTTCATGAGCATATTGGGTGTTATTTTCTTTTCTTGCAATATCTTTATCTGATTTTGGTATTTGGGTGATGCTAGATAGACTTATAGAATGAATTAGGAAATATTCCATCCTCTTCAAGTTTTTGGAAGAGTTTGAGCAGAATTGGTGTTAATTTGTCTTTGTTTGGTAAAATTCATCACTGAAGCCATCCAAGCTTTTCTTAGTTGGGAGGTTTTTTATTACTGTTGCAATCTCTTTGCTTGTTATTAGTCTCTTTGAATTTGCTATTTCTTTTGGAGTCAGTGTAGGTAGTTCGTTTGCTTTGAAGGAATTTTTGTATTTCATCTAGGTGTCTAATTTTTTTGGCCTACAATTGCCCATAGTATCCCCTAATAATCCTTTTATTTCTGTGATGTCAATAGAAATGTCCTCCCTTTCATTTCAAATTATAGTTATTTGCATCCTCTCTCTTTTGTTTTGTCAGTATAACTAAAGACTTGTAGATTTTATTTATCTTTTCAACAAACCAAGTTTTGGCTTCATTGATTCTCTCTATTGTTTTTCTTTTTTCTTTTTCTATTTCATTTATCTCTATTCTAATGTAATTTCCTTCCTTATGTGCATTTTGGATTTAGTTCACTTCTCTTTCTCTACTTTCTCCAGGTATGAGATTATGTCTATGATTTGAAATATTTTGTTGGTTTTTCTATGTAAGCATTAAATACAAGTATATTCATTTCCCTCTCAGCACCACCTTTACCACATTTCATAAGTTTTGGTATGTTAAATTTTCATTTTCATTCATCTCCAGATATTTCCTAATTTCCCTTGTGATTCTTCTTTGATCCATTGGTCTTTTAAGAGTGAGTTTTTAATTTCCACATATTTGTGAGTTGTCCTATTCTTCCTCTGTTTTTGATACTAGTTTCATTCCATTGTGGCTGGAGAAGATACATTGTATTTTTTCAATAATTTTAGTTTATTGAGATTTGCTTTGTTAATCAATATATGATTTATCCTGGAGAATGACCCATGTACACTAGAGAAAAATGTGTATATTGCTGTTGTTGCATGAAGTATTGTGTGTGTGTGTGTGTGTGTGTGTATATATATATATATATATATTAGGTTTAGTTGGATATAGTATTATTAATATCTTCTATTTCTTTATTGATCTCCTGACTGGATGTTCTTCTATACATATTGAAAGTGGTGTATTGAAGTCTCTTACCATTAATGTAGCACATCTATTTCTACCTTCAAATCTGTCAGTATTTGATTCTTATATTCTGGGGTTCTGCCTTTAGTTGCATATATATTTATAATTCTTATATTTTCCTGTTGAATTGACCCATTAACCAGTATATTGTCCTTCTTTGTCCCTTGTAACTATTTTTTACTTAAAGTCTATTTTATTTGCTATTAGTATAGCTACCCCAACTCTTTTGATTACTATAGGGTGTGTCTCTAGCAGACAGCATATAGTTGGGCCATGCTTTTCATTATCCATTCTGCCAATCTCTGCCTTTTGACTGGAAAGTTTAATCCATTTATATTTAAAGTAACTACGGATAATGCAGACTTTCTTATGTCTTTTTTCTATTTTTTTAAAGTCTTATAAATTTTTGTCCCTCAATTCTTCTATTACTGCTTGTTTTCATATTTATTTGATTGTTTGTAGTGAACAATTTTGAATCACTTTTAAATTCCTTCTTTATATATTTTTCAGATATTTTCTTTGGGGTTACCATGGGACTTAAATGTGACATCCTAAATCTATAATAATCA
>JAQZBX010061111.1:0-17167 GCA_029593785.1 Cabassous unicinctus
AAGTTATGGGGAGGGATGCCTGAGATTGGCAGACAGGTCAAGGTCAATCCTAGGTCAGGTAGGAGATGGTATGTGTATCACACAATCAGGAATTATAATTTCTAAGGGCTTTCAAAGACTTATTAGTTCTTTTATCTCACATAATTTTATTTTATGTTCTTCCAAACCAAATTTCCATGGCATAAGAATAAAACCAATAGCTCCTAGGAATTAAAAACTTGCCTTATATTTTGTGGAAATTCAAAATCTATTTCTTTGTTTTCAGTCTTAAATATGCATCCAATGTTCCCAGGTTCAAAATAAGTGGATTAAAGCATCACTACTATGCATCTCTGACGGGTTTAGGGTATATTTAAAGTCCATTCCCTTTAGAAACTTGTAGAAGTTTCTAAGACATTATAGATTTCCAAATTAATTTTCAGAATTAACCTGTGTGTTTAAAGTACTGGATTGTATTTCTTTGCATTTACTTCAAACTTGGATATTGCAGAAGAATTAACAGGGTGAGTATCTCAAGGGAAATTCTCCCTGAAGCAGCCTAAAATTAACCTGAAGGCCATTTAGATTTGAAGGTCTGTGAATTATCCATGCCATCTTCATTTGGAAAGAAGCCTACTTTGTTTTTGGTTGGTTAAATGCTGTTTAATTTTGAGGCAGTTCAATTTATCCATTTTTTCTTTTGTTTTTAGTGCTTTGGATGTAAGGTCCAAGAAACCAATCACAAGATCTTGAAGATGTTTCCTTACATTTTCTTCTAGGAGTTTTATAGTTCTAGTTTTTGTATATAGGTCCTTGATTCATTTCACACTAATTTCTCTATAAGGTGTGAGATAAGGGTCCTCTTTCTTTCTTTAAGATATGAATATCCAGTTTTCCAGGCACCATATGTTGAATAGGCTATTCTGACCCAAGTAAGTGGGTTTGACAGTCTTGTCAAAAATCATTTGAGGGAAGCGGGTGTGGCTCAGTGGATAGAGCCCCTGTTTACCATATGGGAGGCCTGGGTTCACGTCCTGAGGCCCCCTTGTGAGGGCACGCCGGCCTGAGCGGTGCGGTGGGCTGATGCAGCAACCTCACCGCAGGAAGCGGGTGTGGTGCAATGGATAGAACACCCGTTTACCATATGAGAGGCACTGGGTTCGCTTCCCGATGCCTCCTTGTGAGGGCAGGCCGGCTCGTGGGGCACCGTGGGCTGATGCGGCAGGACCTCACAGCAAGGGGGAGATAAGCAGACACAGAGAAGACACACAGCGAATGGACACAGCAGCACAAGCAGCACGGGGGGCGGTGATAAATAAAATAAAATAAATAAATCTTTTTTAAAAAAATCATTTGACCATAGATGTGAGGGTCTATTTCTGAACTCTCGATTTGATTCCATTGATCAATCTGTCTATCATTATGCCAGTACTATGCTGTTTTTACCATGATAGCTAGATAATATCCTTTAAAGTCTGGAAATGAGAGTCCTCCAACTTGGTTCTTCCTTTTGTAAAATATTTTTGGCTATTTGGGGTGTCTTGTTTTTCCAGATAAATTTGATGATAGACTTTTCCAATTATACAAGGAAGGATATTAGAATTTTTATTGGGATTATATTAAGAATGTAGATAAGTTTGGGTAGAATTGACATCTTAATGATATTTAGTCTTCCAACCAATTAACACAGGATATTCTACTATTTATTTAGATCATCACTGGTTTCTTTTAGCAATATTTTACAGTTTTCTGAACACAGGTGCTTTATGTCCTTGGGTGAATTTACTCCTAAATATGTAATACTTTTAGTCACTGTTCTAAGAGGGAAAGATTTCAGTCTTTCACTCTTTAGAACATTGCTAGCTGTAGGTTTTTCATATATGCACTTTATCATATTGAGAAAGTTTCCTTAAATTTCTATCTTTTGGAGTGTTTTTATCAAGAAAAATGCTATTTAAAGAAAAATAAAGAATGTTGTGTTTTGTCAAATAACTTTTCTGCATCAATCAAGACAATCATGTGATTTTTCTTCTTTAATTTATAAACGTGGTTTATTACATTCATTGATTTTCTTGTGTTGAACCACCCTTGCATAACTGGTATAAAGCCCACTTGATCATGATGTATATATATTTTAATATGTCTGGATTCAGTTAGCAAGTATTTTATTGAAGATTTTTCATCTATATTCATTAAAGAAATTATCTATATTTTTCTTTTTTCATAATATCTTTAGTTGGCTTTGGTATTAAGGTGATGTTAGCTTCATAGAATGTGTTTGTTATCATTCTTCCTGTTCAATTTTTGGGAACAGTTTGAGCAATATTAGTATTGGATCATCTTTAAATGATTGATAGAGTTCACTTTTGAAGCCATTTGGTCCTGGACTTTTCATTTTAGGGAGGTTTTTGATGATGGTTTCACTTTCCTCACTTGTGATTGGTTTGTTAAGGTCTGCTATTTCTTCTAGGGTCAGTATGGATTGTTCATGTGTTTCTAGAAATTTGTCCATTCCATCAATGTTGTGTAGTTTGTGGCATGCTGTTGTTCATAGTATCCTTTTATCCTCTCTTTCACTTATTCTGGGTCAGTGGTAATGTCACACTTCTCATTTCTGATTTTATTAATTGACATCTTCTCTCTCTCTCTCTTTCTTTGTTAATCTAGATAATGGTTTATAGATTTTGTTCATCTTAGCAAAGAATCATTTTTTAGTTCTGTTGATTTTCTTTATTTTTTTAAATTCAATATTTCATTTATTTATGCTCTAATCTTATTATTTATTTCCTTCTGTTTCTTTTGGGATTAGTTTGCTGTTCTTTTTCTAATCCCTTGTGGTGTGTAATTATGCCTTTCATTTTAGTACTTCTTTTTTATTATAAGCATTGTGGTCCATAAATTTCCCTCTCTGCACTGCCTTTCCTATATCCCATAAGTTTTGGTATATTGTGTTCTCATTTTCCTTTGTTTTAAGGTATTTACTGATTTCTCTTGTAATTTATTCTTTGACCCACTGATTATTTAATTATGTATTTTAATCTACATACATATTTAATATTTTTTTCTTTTTCTTCCTGTTATTAATTTCCAACTTTATTCCATTATGATCAGAAACAGTGTTTAGTATAATTTCAATGTTTTAAAATTTATTAAGATCTGACTTATATCTCAACACATGGTCTATTTTCGAGAAAGATCCATGAGCACTTGAGAAGATGGTGTATCCTGGGATGTAATGCTCTATGAAGGTCTGTTATGTGTAGCTCATTTTACATATTATTCAAGTTCTTTTTACTTATTTATCCTCTCTCTAGATGTTCTATCTAATGCTGAAAGTGGAGTATTGAAGTCTCCAACTATTATTGGAGAAGTGTCTATTTCTCCCTTCAGTTTTGGTAGTGTGTGTCTCGTGTATTTTTGGGACACCTATGTTAGATTAATAAATATTTATTATTGTTATTTCTTCTTGATGTATTGTCCCTTTTACTAATATAGAGTAACAGTCTTCATCTCATAGTAGATTGTATTTAAATCTATTTTATATAATACTAGTATCACTACACCCATTCTTTTTGGATTGCTATTAGAATGGAATTTTTTCCCAACATTTCACTTTCAGCCTGATTGTATCCTTGCTTCTAGGGTGAGTATCTTGTAGACAATAAATAGATGCATCAAATTTTATTATTCATTCTATCAGTCTTTGTCTTTTAATTAGTGTGTTCAATCCATTAAAATTCAATGTTATTACTATGAAGGTGTTTCTTACTTCTAGAGATTAGTGTGGGCTGAGCTAAGATGGTGTCAGAGTAGCTCAGGCAGGGCCCAGATTTCTTGCTGTTTAAAGAGAAGGTGTAGAAGTCATCTGAGGTATACACTTTGGGATCCCATGCAGGCCAGGAGAGTGCAACATGCATTGTCAAGATGGACTCTGGTCAGAGAGAAAGACAAGCCAAAGGGAAAACCATTAGCTGATATCCACATGGCTGGGAATGCCACCCATTCCCCACCTCCTGAGGAGAACAGGCTTGGTAAAATCTTCAGCTCAGCAGCCAAGGGAGAGAGGAAAAGACTTTTCCTTGGAAAAAGTGAGGGTATAGAAGAGGGTTGAGTGTGATTGCTCTTCAGCAAATGTAACTACCATAATTTTCTGGTTCAGAAGATCTAGTGGAAATTGAAGGATTCATGTCTGGGAAGAGTTTCTGAGGAACACCATTTGCTGGCCAGGAGGGAAAGTGAAGGAATACAAGCTAGTCTCTCCGATTCTTTCCCAGGAATTGTAGACTTGGTTTGGACCCATGAGCAACTCCCTTCTCCTGTTTTGACTACTTAAACAGGGCAATATTAAAGTTATAAATAATTAAAATAAAAATCAATGAAGAGTATTAAATAAAGCCATTAGGCAAAAGAGAGAAATTAATCAACAGACCAAAATCAACAGAAACAGATGCCTAGGTATCAACAAAAGATTCCATACTAGGAATCAGAAAGATATGGCCCAGTCAAATGAACAAACCAAGAAATTACATGAAACTCAAGATTTAAGACAACTAATAAATGATGTTCACACAAACTTCCTTAAATAATTTAAAGAGATGAAGGAAAACATGTCATTTTAAGATGACACTGTGTGAGCATAAAGAACAACTTTAAAGCCTGCAAAAAGAAGTAACAGAGATTATGGGAGTGAAAGATATCATGGATGAAATTAAAAATGTATTAGAGGCATGTAACAGCAGATCCAAAATGTTAGAAGAATAAATAAGTGAATTAGAAGACAGAATATTTGAACTTGAAAAGATAGGATAACAGACAGAGAAAAGAATGCCAAAAATTGAACAAGCTCTCATTGAATTGAATGACAGTATGAAGTACACAAATGTCCACATTACAAGTGTCCCCAAAGGAGAAGAGAATGGAAAAGGGGTAGAAAGAGTATTTGAGAAAATACTGACTGAAAATTTTCCAACCCTCATGAAAGACATGAATATCAATAATCAAGGACAATGTACCCCAAATAAAATAAATCCTAATATACCTACTCCAAGACATCTACTCTTCAGGTTGTCAAAGGCCAAAAATAAAGAGGGGATTTTGAGAACAGCAAGAGAAAAGCAATGTATTACTTACAAGGAAGCTTCAATAATGTTATGTTCTGATCTTTCATTAGGAAATGAAGGTAAGGAGGCAGTGGTATGATATATCTAAGGTACTGAAACAGAAAAACTGTCAGGCTAGAATGCTTTATCTGGCAAAAGTATCCTTCAGAAATGAATGTGAATTTAAAGTCTTTACAGAAAAACAAAATCTGATAGAGCATTTTGACAAGAAACCAAATCTACAAGATATATTAAAGGGTGTGTTACAGCCTCAAAGGAAAAGACAAGGAAGATAGCCTTGGAGAAGAGTGTAAAAATGAAGAACCTAAGTAAGAGAAATTGAAAGGCTTAACAGACATAATAATAAGATATGACACCAGAAAGCCATGGGATAAAATGGACCAAGTAACACCTTTATGGTAGTAACACTGAACCCGTTTTAAGTAGGAAATTTGATGAGGTTAATTTAGTTAAAGTGTGGCCCAACTCATTCAGGATGGGTTAATTCTGAATTAGGGTTATGCACAAGCATATATTTCTTATGAGTATTCAGGTGTATGCATTTGTGGAGGGCAGATGGCATGAGGTATGAACAGCTATCTCCTTCTATGTATAAACAACTATGTTCTTCTCTATATTAACATAGTAAGTTGAATAAAGAATGGTCAACCTCAGGCATTGTGGTGAGGTGGACAACCTCACAAACACTGGGATCTGATATGCTTTATTCTGAAATGCTAGAATACTTCTTCTCAGGCTACTTAACTTTCCAAGCCAGGAAGAAAGAATTAAACTTAGAATTACCTATTTCTTTCAATCAATGAAATACAGAGTCCTTTTTAGCAGCTTACTGATTGTTTGAGCTAGTTTGTAACTTTTAGACACTTCAGTAATATCTGAATAATAGAGCTCATAATACATATTTCAAAATATGCATTATGATGAGGATTAATTGATATAATGAAGTTAAAATCTCAATATCTTCTCAATAAATTATTATTATTTTTAAGTAGTTTTATCTGAACCAGATACAGCACACTAATATGATGATTTATTGAACTTTAAAAGTGTGAAACAACCTTTAATGTCTGGATTTGCATATGGAAGTGAAGTAACAGCTAACTGAACTATAGTGTGTGCACTTGGGGCTGAAGTTTTATAACCTGTGCCAATACAGTAACATGGGGGAGAGGCAAGATGGCATCAGTTTAGGAGGGCACTTGCTTACTTGCTTTCTGAGGATGGTCAATTGTGGACAGGGTCCTGTCCAGCAGTCTGTGCTGTGGGCACACAGAGCAAGAAGCTTGGGACATCTATCCGGAGGCAGCTCGATGGCATAGATTGCTCTGTAGAGATTCGTGAGTTTTAAGCCTGCCTGTGGTGGTTAACAAAGAGGGCTGAGCCCCACCCTCAGGGAAAAAGGTTGGTTTGAGATGCAACACCCGCCCAGCAACCCAGTGAGAGGGAATGTTCTCTGAGAGTGGGAGGGCTCTGGTTGAGAGGGGTTTCCTTTCTGTGGATTTGGCTGCCTGGAACCCCTTGCAGCTTGGGCAAACAAAATAGCTGGATTGAATCAACCCCAGGCAGAGGTGAGGGGCAAATCTGCTGAGGAAGTTGATTTACCTAGCTACCCAGAGATATGCCCCAACCCCCATCAACCCGGTGAGAGGGAGCATTCTCTGAGAGTGGGAAGGTTCTGACAGAAGTTGGAGAGTGGTTTCCCTTCTGTAGATTTGGCTGCCTGGACCCCCTCATAGCTTTGGGGAGCAGATAAGCTGGCTTGAAGCAGAGCCAGGATGAAGGGAGAGGCGAATCTACTGAGAAATCCTGATTTACCCAGCAGCCTGGTGACACTGAGGCTTGGCTCCAGAGGAGGTGGATTCAGCTGCTTTTACTGTTCTGCACTGACAAGCATCAGAGCTTCAGCTCCCCTGGGGAGGAGGCCAGGAAGTGGGAAGTGCTTGATTAGTTTCCACGAGCCTAGTAAGGGTTCCCTCGGTTAAGGGAGTGGTCTAGAAGAGGACTTCTTTTGGGTCTGTTATTTTGTCAAAAAAAAAAAAAAAAAAAGAAGACAGTCACTTTAAAAAATGAAAAATGAATTCTTCTTTTTAATTTAGTTGAATAGCTAAAATCTGCCTCAAAACCGGCAGATAGAACCTTGCAGGGCAATTGATTGATAAACACAAGCAGGCTGAGAGGTACCACAATGGCCCAAGAAGGAACACTGTTCCTCCTTTGCTTTGTTTGACAGCTTGCTTGTGTGGTTGTTTGGTTTTTCTCTGTTTATTTGTTGTCACTTGCTTTTCTTTCCTCTTTCCTCCCCCTCTTCTTTTTTCCTTCTTTTTTTTTCTTTTTAATTAGGTGTTGCTAGCTTGTCTCTTCTTTGCTGTGCTTCTTCTTCAGTGATTTCCCATTCTCTGCCTATATTTATTTTGCCTCCCAAACTATCTCTTCCCCTTCCTTCATCTTTCTCCCTTCTGCTTCTTCTTGTAGTTCTTATACACCACATTTTTTCAATATCCCACAACTTAAGGGTATCAATTTCTATTCTATCTATTCTATTTTCTTCTTTTGTTAATTAATATTAACTTTTTACTTTGAGCCCTTTCTTCAGTCTTTCTCTCCCTCCTCATCATTCTAGCCTTCTAAATCACCATATATATATATCCCTCTATTTGGGTTCCCAGTCCATTGTAAGTACTCCACTTTTATTCCTATTACTCTACACTGCCTACATGAGTTAAATATTCATTTCACTGAGTCTTATTTGGCCCCTCTTCTAACTTTTATCAATATTACTATTATCCTTCTTCCTTTCTCACATCTTTTGATTCCTCAGGTCCTAATCTTTGGCCTTCAAGGTAACATAGAAAGAAGCAAGGAAATAAAATAAGAAGAAAAAGTGTCAAAGAGAAAACATAACACACACAGAGAACCACCAGTTAAATAAAACTCTAGAGCAGAAAGAGAATCTAATCAACTGAATAAACCCATCAAGATAAAATGATGACTAAAGGGCAACAAACAATTACAAACCACACTGAGAAACAGGAAGACATGAACCAGTCCAATAAACAAACTAAAAATGAGGAAAAGATGCAAAACCTCAAACAACTAATCAAAGATTTCCAAACAAATATCATAGACCAAATTAATGAAGTGAAGGAAGAGATTAGGGATATTAAAAAGACACTGGGAGAACATACTGAAGAAATTATAAACATACATAAGAAGATAAAGGATATGATGGTGACCCATGGCACAATCCAATAAATAAAAAAAGATGTTGGATTCACATAACAACAAATTTGAACAGGCAGAAGAAAGAATTAGTGATGTGGAAGACAATACATCTGAAATCAAAGAGATAGTAGAACAGATAGACAAAAAGATAGGAAAAATCCAGCAGGGACTCAGGGATTTAACTGACAACACAAAATGCACAAACATACACATTATGGGCATCCCAGAAGGAGAAAAGAAGGGAAAGGGAACAGAAGGAGTGTTGAAGGAAATAATGGCTGAAAACTTCCCAAACCTATTGAGGGAGACGGATGTGCAGATTCTGGAAGCACAGCACACCCCAAACAGTATAAATCCCAACAGGCCAACTCCAAGACATATACTTGTAAAAATGTTCAATGCTCAAGACAAAGAGAAAATACTCAAGGCAGCAAGAGAACACTGAACCATCATATATAAGGGAAGCACAATAAGATTAAGTGCTGATTTCTCATCTGAAACCATGGAGGCAGGAAGACAATAGTATGACATAGTCAAAGTACTAAAAGAAAAAAAGCTTCCAGCCACAAATTCACTATCCAGCAAAACTGGAATTCAAAAATGATGGAGAGTTCAAAATATTCACAGATAAACAGAAATTAAGAGAGTACGTCAAAAAGAAACCTGCACTTCAAGAAATACTAAAGGAAGTCCTACAAGTTGAAAGGAAAAAACAAGGGAGAGAGAGTTGGAGGAGAGTTTAAAAACAACTAAAAAGACAAAAACAGAAACAAAACAACATATGACAAACATTAGCCCAAAGAAAATATGGCTGAAGTAAGAAATTCATTGCGAATAATATAACTGAATGTTAATGGATTAAATTCACCACTCAAGGGATGCAGATTGTCAGAATGGATAAGGAAATATGATCTATCTATATGCTGTCTACAAGAAACCCACTTTTGACCCAGGGATTCAAGGAGGCTGAAAGTGAATGCCTGGAAAGCAATTTTACAAGCTAACAATAGCCAAAAAAGGGAAGGAGTAAATATTCTAATATCAGACAAAATAGACTTCAAATTCAAAGCTTTTGTAAGAGACAAAGATGGACACTATATATTAGTAAATGGGGTAATCTCTCAAGAAGAGACAACAATCATAACCATTTATGCACCTAGTTGGGGTGCCTCAAAATACATGAGGCAAACTCTGGAAAAATTAAGTGGAGAAATAAATGCCTCTACAATTATAGCGGGGGACTTTAATACACCATTATCATCATTATACAGAACATCTAGATGGAGAATCAATAAAGAAACAAAGGCTCTGAACAATACATTAGAGGACCTAGACTTAATAGATATATACAAACACTACACCCAAATACAGCATGATTTACATTCTTCTCAAGTGCACATGGATCATACTCCAAGATAGACCACATGCTAGGCCACAGGACTACTCTCAATGAATTCAGAAAGATTGAGATTATACAAAATAATTTCTCTGACCACAATGTAATGAAATTGGAAATCACTGAGGTCCAGAGAAACAGTTTAGGCACAAGATATGGAAGTTAAACAACACACACTTAGACAAACAGTGGGTCAAGAAGGAAATCTCAAAAGAAATCAGTAACTACCTTGAAACTAATGAAAATGACAACATCACATGTCAAAACCTATGGGATGCAGTGAAAGTTGTCCTGACAGGGAAGTTCATAGCCATCAATACATATATTAAAAAAGAAGAAAGAGCTAAAATTGAAGACCTAACTGCACACTTGGAGGAATTGGAAAAAAAAAATTAAAGCTAAAGGAAGTTGAAAGAAGGAAATAACAAAGATTAGAGCAGAACTAAGTGAAATAGAGAATATTAAAGCACTAGAAAAAATAAACAAAACCAAAAGCTGGTTCTTCGAGAAGATCAATAAAATTGACAAACCATTAGCCAGACTAACAAAGAAAGAAAGAGAATAGATGCAAATACGTAAAATAAGGAATGAGCAAGTGGATATCACTACTGAATGCACAGAAATAAAGAGTATCATAAGAGGACACTTTGAAAAATTATATGCCAACAAGAATGATAATTTAGAAGAAATGGACAAGTTTCTAGAAACTCACAAACAGCTTAAATTGATGAAAGAAGAAATTGATGAACTCAACAGTGCAATTACAAGAAAAGAGATAGACTCAGTCATCAAAAACCTCCCAACTAAGAAGAGTCCAGGACCAAATGGATTCACAGCTGAATTCTAGCAAACATTCTGGAAAGAGCTAACACCAATTCTGCTTCAGCTCTTCCAAAAAAACAGAAGTAGATGGAATATTGCCTAACATTCTACAATGCGAACATAACCTTAATACCAAAACCAAACAAAGATATCACAAACAAGGAAAATTACAGACCAATTTCTCTAATGAACCTAGATGCTAAAATCCTCAACAAAATACTTGCTAATCACATTCAACAACATATCAAAAGGATTATAAACCCTGACCAATTGGGTTTCATCTGGGTATGCAAGGATGGTTCAATATAAGAAAATCAATCAATGTAAGACACCACAAAAATACATTGAAAGAAAAAAGCACATGATTATCTCTATAGATGCAGAAAAAGCATTTGACAAAATACAGCTCTCTTTCTTGATAAAAACACTACAAAAGACAGGAATAGAAGAAAACTTTCTGAATATGATAAGGGGTATATATGAAAAACCCAAAGCTAACATCATCTTCAATGGTGAAATCCTAAAAGCCTTCCCTCTGAGATCGGGAACAAGACAAGGATGCCCACTATCACCATTCCTATTTAACATTGTCTTAGAATTACTTGCTCGAGCACTGAGGCAAGAAAAAGATATAAAAGGCATCCAAATTGGAAAAGAAGAAGTAAAAATTTTGTTATTTGCAGATGACATGGTCCTATACGTAGAAAGCCCTGAGAAATCTACAACAAAGCTTCTAGAACTTATAAAGCAGTTCGGTAATGTTGCAGGCTATAAGAGCAATGCTCAAATATCAGTAGCATTTCTGTACACCAATAACGAGCAATCTGAGGAGGAAATTTGAAAAATACCATTTACAATAGTAACTAAAAGAATCAAATACCTAGGAATAAATTTAACTAAAGATGTAAAGGACTTATATACAGAAAACTACACAAAACTGTTTAAGGAAATCAAAGAAGACTTAAATAAATGGAAGAATATTCCCTGTTCATGAATAAGAAGACTAAACATCATCAACATGTCTATCCTACCCAAACTAATCTACAAATTCAATGCAATCCCAATGAAAATCAACACTGTATTATTTAAGGAACTGGAAAAACTAACTTGAAAATATATTTGGAAAGACAAGAGGCCCTGAATTGCCAAAGACATGTTGAAAAAAAAAATGCAGTTGGAGGTATCACATTACTTGACTTTAAAACATTCTACAAAGCTACAGTGCTCAAAACTGCATGGTATTGGCCCAAGGATAGACATACTGACCAAAGGAACCAAATTGAGAGTTCTGATATAGATCCTTGCATATACAGTCATCTGATATTCGACAAGGCCACCAAGTCCACTCAGTTGGGAGAGAATGGCCTCTTTAACAAGTGGTGCTTGGAGAACTGGATTTCCATATCTAAAAGAATGAGAGAAGAATACCATCTCACATCTTACACAAAAATCAACTCAAGATGGATCAAAGATCTATATATAAGAGCCAACACCATAAAGACCTTGGAAGATAATGTAGGGAAGCATCTACAGGACCTTGTAATAGGAAATGGTTTCATGAACTTCACACCCAAAACACGAGCAGCAAAAGAAAAAATAGATAAATGGGATCTCCTCAAAATTAAAAACTTCTGAACCTTAAAGGAGGTTATTAAGAAAATAAAAAGGCAGCCTACCCAATGGGAGAAAATATTTGGCAACCATATATCTGATAGGAGCCTAATATCCTGCATATATAAAGAAATCCTACACCTCGAAAATGAAAAGACAAACAACCCATTTAAAAAATGGGCAAGTGACCTGAAAAGATACTTCTATAAGGAAGAAATACAAATAGCTAAAAAGCACATGAAAAAATGCTTGGCATTGCTAGCTATTAGGGAAATGCAAATCAAAACCACAATGAGATACCATCTTACACCCAGCAGAATGGCAGCTATTAAAAAAACAGCAGAATATAAGTGTTGGAGAGGATGTGGAGGAATAGGAACACTCATACCCTGCTGGTGGGATCATGGAATGGTCAAGCCACTGTGGAGGACAGTTTGGCAGTTCCTCAGAAAACTAACAACAGATCTTTCATATGATCCAGTGATTCCACTGCTGGATATATACCCAGAAGAAATGAAAGCAATGACACAGATATATGCACACCAATATTCATAGCAGCATTATGCACAATTGCCAAAAGTTGGAATCACTCCCGGTGCCCATCAACAGATGAATGGATAAACTAAATGTGGTACATACATACAATGGAATAATACTCAGTTTAAGAAGGAATAAAGTACTAACACTCGGAATAATATGGATGAATCTTGAAGATTTTTTGTTAAGTGAAGCAAGCCAGGCATTGAAGGATGAACAGTATATGACCTCACTGAATTGAATTGAGGAAAGTGAGCAGTCTCTGAGAACCATTGTCTGGAAGATAGGTTAACAAGGGAGAGAAAGAGAAGATTAGGTTGTGAGCCATCACCCATATGGACATAATCTATGGTAAAGTGATAGAGTGTAGTTACATATTGAAGGATAGGACAGGTGGGTAGTGATATTACTGGGTTTGGTGGTGCAGGGTTGACAGGTGGATAGATTAGGAAGGGCAGGTTCGAATACCCAGGGAATGTACTATAAATCTTGTCATTAAATGGGTCGAGACAGGGGAGTGTCATATGCCCCAAGGGGATGGGGAGGAAGGAACAGAAAAGATCAAACGGAGTATTTAGTGGTCATGGGAAATGTTTTTCATTACCTTATAGTAATGGACACAGAACATGGGAAATATCACCAAAAATTATTAAACTGTACCGTCTAAATTGTAAACTATACTGTAAACCATTGGCAGTGTTTACAAGCTGTATTTCACTATGTGTATAACAGTTATAACAATGCTACCATCCACACACACACACACAAAAAGGTTTTAATATGGGGTGAGGAAAGGGGAAGGAGTTTGGGTATATGAGAGTCTCTAGTATTCTGTGTGTGACTTTGCTGTGACCTAAACTTCTTTGAGAATTAAATGAAAATTTGGGGGGCACTGGGGAGTGATAGGGGGAAGGTGCCATGGTACAGAATGGACAATCGATAATGCAGTGATAAAAGGTAAAAAATAACAATAATATATTTTTTAATTTTTTAATTTTTTCAATTTTTCCCCATTTTTTGAATGTCCCAATCTTTTAACTTTATTTTATTTTTAGGTTTTTTTTTCTGAGTTTCCAAGCATTTTATCCCTTACATTAAAGCTAATCATTATTATTTCATTTTCCTATTAATTGTACTTGGCTATTATATAGGCTTCATCTTCAAGGAATGTTTAGATCACAGAAGGGTTACAATGGGGGCAGCAGAGGATCATTTGTGGAGGGTGTCTGGGATGGGGGTTTCATGGGAGGAAGTTCACCTGAATATACATGAAAGATATATAAAATTGTTCAATTCATCAAGGGATGGGGTATGGTCATGGTGGATAGACAATCACTCAATAAATGAGAGAATACTGAACTCCCAGTCTGGAGAGCTGTGCCACATTCTCCAAGGGAGCAGCAACAGTCCCACGAGTGCAAGGGCAATGTCTGGCAAAGGAGGATGGTCCACTGATGGGTTCTTGTTAGTGATGACTAGCCTTATGAGTCTTTGCTCTTGTAATTGAAACTTAGCCTATTGTTATGGGGTGCCTAAGCTAAACTCAGCATATGAATGCATTACCTTCCCCCCAGCATGAAACATGACTCCTGGGGATGAACCTCCCTGGCAACGAGGGATTAATACCAAGTGCCAACTGGCAATACGACTGGAAAAAGACCTTGTATAAAAGGGGGAAAAGGTAAAGACAAATGATTTCATGTGGCTAAGAGACTTCAAAAAGAGTCGGGAGGTTATCCCACAGGTAACACTTACCCACACCTCAGTAGGATCTCATAGAACACCAAAGTGGATGTCACCCCACACAGAGGGGCTCCTGAGGGCTCTGGAGACACCCAGGTCTTATATAAGGGGGGATAGCTCCAGAGATTGATGCCTTATCAGTGGGCTCTACTTTGGAATCTGTGCTCCTCAGAGAGACAGAGTTGGACTCAAATAAGTCCTCCCTGCACATGGTCCATCAGTCCCTTCTATTCAAACCTATATGTGATGCTGGAGTTTGTAGGTGTAATTCCAGAGACTGGAGCCTCTGGGCTGCCCATGTGCCAGCTGTGGCTGGAATCTCAGTGGAGCTGCAACTCCTACTCTACAGCTCAATGGACTCACCCAAGTCACCTGGTGAGGAGACGATGATGGACAACAGCCATCCCAGGGAATAGAGAGAGTCTGCAGCTGCAGGCAGGATAATTCCATCCACCATATCCATGGGATATGAGCCCCATCTCACTTGGAGGTGGAGTGGACATCACCATCCCAGACTCCTCAGGATTGGGGGAGGAGCTATGGACTAGAGTGGACTTGGTGGAGTTCTGTTGTAGACATATTGTGATTCAAGCAATGGAAGAAATTATAACAGGGAGGTGGAGTCAGTGCCCACTAGACGTTTTCAGGGCAGGGAATGGAAAAGCAGTTGTAATACAGGGGCTTTTTCAGGACTTGGGAATTATCCTGAGTGACATTACAATGATAGATATAGACCATTTTACTTCAGCATATACCATGCAGAACTGTGTGGGAGAGAGTGTGGTCTACAATGTGAACTATGGTCCATGCTTAGTGGCAAAGCCCCAGGATGTGTATATCCATTGCAGGGAATGTGCCACACTAATGAAAAATGTTTATGTGGGACGTTATGGGAGGTGTGGGAGGTGGGGAACATGGGAATCCCTGTGATTTTTGTGTAACATTTATGTAATCTAAGCATCTTTATATATATATAATACAGTAACATGAAGGAAAGATCTGCATGGTAAACAAGATAAATGGCAAGCTGTATTTTGAGTACTGATTTTCTCTGACATTTTTAGTATGTTTTCACTAAATGACATATTATTGCCAACCCGGAGAAGCACAAGTGGGGGAAATGTTTATTCCTTATTTATTTTCTATTGTCTCCTCTTCCACAACCATCTATTTCTGCAATGCTCGTCCCTAGCAATAAATAATTTGGCTGCAGTTGATTTGCAGGTCATTCATTTTATTGGTCTCTCTGATTTAATTGATCTATTGACTTAGAATAATCTTGGAAATGATTCTTATGGAGCAGTAAATCCCCGTCTTTGGTTTTATGCCATTCCTATACAATATTTTCCTGCCAGTTAACATATCCCATTCCAGGATAAAAATTCTTTTCTCTTATTCTTCAGAAAGCTAGATTAGCACAGAGCCTACAGAGTTCCAGAACTGCCCTGAGCCTCCAGAGTGCCTCCATAGTGCCTTAGACAGGCCATGCCCTGAGGCCCAAGGGACACTACCTTGGATAGGGGTTTATGGACATTTAGATAGGATCTGTTTGGACATGCCTCAGGGAATACAATTTCTAAGAGCTTCCAGAGACCTATTAATGCTTGTGTTGTTATATAAATTCATAGTTTGCTTCTAAATCACATTTCTATCAAGCATAGGTATCAAAGAGATGACTCTTAAGACTGAAATTATTTTGTTCGATTTTCAGGGAATTTCAAATTCTTATTATTAATTTTAGTCTGAGCTAGCATGATGATGTGTAGGAGGAGGTGTGGGGGGGGTGAGGGCGGTACGGAAGCTCTAAGCGCGCTGCCCGAGAAAACCGAGGCGTGGACACCGTTTTGGCACCGAATGCCGCAACCAATCAGGAGCAGACGCCTTTGCAACTACCGCAGCCAATCAGCTGCCGACATCTGTAGCAATCTCTCCTTGCCGTGTGCTTCAAGATGGCCACCGCAGCTTGGCACCACCCCCTTTCTAGCATATACCTTATATGGACATAAACCCATCCCAACCAATCACAATCCGCCCAGTATGCCTTACCCTTCCCCCATTTCACTCCACCCCTCCGCTCTTTATAAATATCAGAGCCCGCCTAATAAAGTTAGACTTGGAAGCCCAGCCTCATCTCCGGAGCGTCTGGTGGTCTCCATAATCATTGCTCATCGTCCGCTGGTAACCGGGAAGTGTCCATCTCCCCGCTCTCGTCTGCGGCTCGAGATGCAGACCCCGTCGTTTGGCTCGCTGTGCTCCGGGACGCCTGAGCCCGGTGGGCCACAACCCCCCTCCCTTCATCCCCCGACCGCCCGATCGCCAAGGGAACCGCCCCGGGGTTGGCGATCGGTGGCGGCGGCAGGCGGCGGTGGTCAGCGGTAGTCGGCGATCGGCAGCGGAGCATGCGAGGAATCACGCCGACAGCTGGCGCCCGAACAGGGACCATCGTCGTGAGCAGGGACCCCATCGAGACTGGACAGGGACCAGTGGTAATCGCGCCATGTGCACTTTCAGGTGAGTAACCCTGTGTAAATATTTTTCCTCATGGGCAACCTTCCCCCTTCCAAAAAAACCCCTCAGGCCCAGATCCTCCATGTGCTGCTAGCCAGCCGGCGCATTAAGATTTCTGAAAAGGAGCTTGCACAATACTGGGACCTAATTTTTCAGTTCAACCCCTGGCTAACTACAGCCTCCTTATGAGATCCTCAAACGTGGGCTAAACTTTTAAAACGCGTACGCT
>JAQZBX010061112.1:0-17164 GCA_029593785.1 Cabassous unicinctus
AGAGTTCTAGGTCAAGTGAACAAAAGTCTAATCTGAATTACAAAAACAGTCATGGCCCCTTAATCAATTCCCAGACTTGGAGTAAGGCCGGGTCCCCTTGGGGAAGAACCCTTTTGCACTGCCCAAAATTTATACTCTTATTCTTCTTCCTAACCTCTAACCTGCCCTCTGGAGACTGTCTTTGGCTTCTGGGACATAACGGCTGGAGAGTCAACCTACCTCAGAGAACAGGAGGGAGAGGTCAACCTACCCTCCCTTCGAGAAGAGACAAACAGGGCCGGGGGCTGCCTAGAGGAAGGCCACATGCTTGCTAAGTTATTATCCACATCCCTCCTTGCTTGGCAAATGCTTCAGATGACCCACCTTGACCCATGCCACCCTGACCTTGACCCTCCCCACTCCTCTGGCCAGAGTGGGTAGAAGGGCCAGTGCAGGATGCTCAGAGGACAAGAATGGGGTGCCCACTCTGCACACCCGGGCCAGTTCCTCAGCCTGGCATGGCACACCCCTGGGAAGGGTGTCCTTAGTGTGGGCAGGAAATGCCTGTCCTGGATGATACACATGATAGTGGTGATAACGCAGATATCATTACCTTAATTTTATATAAAACAATTGTGGGAAGCTGGCCAAAGTGGGGGAAGGAAGCATGAAAGGAGGAATTGGAATTTTACAGTATTTGAAAAGTTATTGCAATTTGATTACTTTTGATTATTTTCAATTACTTTCGAGAACATAAAGTAATTTGAAGCTTTACTTAAGGGATTACTATAAAAAATGGTTAAGAAAAAGTGCTATTTGCATATTAAATGTTCACGAGAAACGATGTGTTAAAGTGCTCAGAGGGGAGGGCGAGGTGGGAATGGGCGAGGAAGGGACAGGAGGAAGATAGTTTTTATTTATTGAATTCAGGACATCTTGAATCTGTTTCAACCCTGAGGGCTTTTTGACTCTATGTTTATGAAAATAAAACTATTCACTAAAATTGCTTCAATATTGATTATTTTGTAGAAGAAACTATTTTATAGAGTTATTTTCATCACAGTAATTTCTTTTTTTTTCATGATCATTTTTTCCATGAAGCAGTGTTGAACAAAGGCCCATTTTTCCAATGTTATTTTTACTTTACGGAAACTCCTTTTGTCAGAATTAATTCTTTCTTTTTTCCAGGTCAACTAGAAAAAAGGCTCTCTGACCCCACCAGGACGCTCTCCTCTCCTCCCCACAGCCTGACTTTTTTTTGCACAGGCCTCCTTCGCAGAGCAGAACCCTGGGTCCCTGGCAGCTCCATTCCTTACATTTCCCAGCGTCCCTAATAGAGAGGGACTGAGGGTCTCTTTGGTCCCAAGTTGGAAATCCTGGGGAAATCTCTGATCGGTCCAGCTTGTGTTCCATGTACATCCCTGGCCCAATCACCTTCAGCCAATGGAAAGAAGAACAATGCTTTTCCCATCAATCCTTGGAAGCTGGGGCTGAATTGGGGAACAGAGGGAAACCTTGTCCAACCACACAGTATTTCAAATGGAGCTACTGTTCTGGACAGATGAAAAATAACTATCCTAAAATTTATTGCCTTGGATGCTTTTCACAAAGTGCCAATTATTGCCTCTCAGTGACAGTGACTTCACAAAAACTCAAGCATTCAACAGATGCCTGTAGACCAACATGGCTGACCTCCCACAGGATGAGAAGGCATCAATGGAATCTGAGGAGAACCTCTGCCCTGGGAGGGCCAGGCGGGCTGCCCGGGAGTGAAGCTCCGTTCACAGAGGGTGAACCCCAGGGGAAGCAAGCACTGGGGGCTAGGAGGTCAGGGCTGGGAAGTGCTGAGAAGCCACAGAGCTGGATAGACATGGTCCAGCACTTCCAGAAGGCCCAGGGTTGTGGAGAGGAGGAGGCAGTGGGGCTAGGAAGGCTTTGTCTGATGTTTGAGCTGTTTTTCTTTTCTTTTTTTTTTTTTATGGTCAGCACAATTGTAGGACTGTGTCCAAAGGTAGGGGGTGGGGCAAATAATGATGGCTCACCCTAGCCACCGCCCCTGGCTCCTGTCAGGTCCCAGCACCCGACTTGAGGCTTGATGTACCCAGCCCTGCATCCTCCAGAAACCCTGCCAAGACCCCTCTCTGTGCCTGTTTCCTCTTCTGTAAAATGGAGATGTAATTAGTCCCCAAGCACAGTAGGTGAGAAGACAACCATGAGTGCTGAGAGTGAGTACCTGGCAGGGAGGCAGCATTAGGTATAAATGTTTGCTTTTGCTATCGGAAGGTGAGGAGGTAGAGGCCCAATCCTGGCAGATGGGGCTGGAGCTCACACGCAGCTGCCTGGCCCCCCACTCGCAGACTGCCCCGATTCACTCCACCCTGGGGTAGTCTGGGGACTCGGGGCCCCCCAGAGGCTGCCAGGGGCTGGACTTAACCAGACTGGAGGGATCCCTCTGACAGCCCCTGGGAGGGCAGGCCTTGTGGAGACGACAACACGGCTGGGCGGTTGCCATCCCAGGAAGATAGTGCTGTCACCAGCTTGGCTGTGCAGCCCGTGCAGAAATGCCGAGTGTAGACTTTCATGCTGGAGTTGTCTGGGCCTTTAAAAGCATGCAACACAACAATAAAGCAGAGCAGATTATAACGGGGCTGAAATCCCCTCAGGAGCCACCATCTGGGCTTCTGGGGAGGGGTGGATGCAGGCAGAGGATGAGACCTGGGTGGGAGCAGGGAAGGGCTCTGTCTCCTACCCCAGCCCCTCTGGTTCCCAGGCACCAGTGAGCAGACCAAGGGTCTCCTGGGTGGCCTCCCCATGGGCTTGGTCTTTCCAGAGGTGAGGGGTGGAACATCCAGAGAAGCAGCACCTGGCCTTGGCCAAGAGAGCCAGGGTCCAAGCATCCTGCTCAGCGCTCCGGCTGGTGGGGGCCCACTCACACCTGTCCCATGGACCCTGCTGGGCAGATGAGTCTTTGGGGACCTTGAGGATGTCCCTTCTCCCTCAGCCCTCAGGCCCCTGAGGTCCTGGCCCCGGTGCTTATATGGAAGCCAGTAGTGCCCTCAACCCTCCTCCACTGGCAGGGAGGCTTGGGAACGGCACAAGGTGCGTGGGCTTCCCCTCCGCTGTCTTCATCCCTTGAGGTGGGTCTGATTATTCTCTTAACTCCTCGACATGGCCACTGAGGGAAAACAGGACTTTGTCTGTGGGCCCAATGAGGATGTAATATTTAGATTCAAAACCTTTTAAAAACCATGTAGCTCATGTTAACTGTACCTAGGGTTTGGGTTCCCCTCAGTTTCTTGAATGATGTTCTTATCCTTCTCTTAAAGCTGCATTTTCTTCCTCTTGGGAAGTGATTGTGGCCGCCGAGGGGGACATCCCCACCTCCTCATCAGCAAGGGGCTTGGAAGTGCTGTGGGGTAATGGGGGTCTTCCTACCAGGCGGCCCATCCAGTGGGGGGCTCTGGGTCAAGGCTGGGCTGGCACTGAGGCCCTGGAGGGCCCTGCCGGCTCTGGGCCCCCAGGCACATCCGAGCTCCGTCTTCTTTCATGGATGATAACTCCTGCTCCCCTCCCACCTGGTTTTGCCACGTAGCCATTGGACCCAGGCAACCCCCACCCCTACCCTCTTCTACCCTCTTCTCTAGAAACCAGCAGGCCATTCTTTTGTTTTTGTTGCTCCCTCCACCTGGGGTATGTCCTTGCCTGAAGTCCTGCCCATCTAGGGCCTTCTGCTGCCTGGAAAGGTCTGTTTGTAGGAAACGGAATCACACGTACATGTGCTGCATCAATGGGGTTGTTGTTGAGGAGCCTCAGGAAGTGCCACCAACCTCCCCTCACAGGCCACAGCAGGCCACCTGCTGCTGCTCCCCTTGTCCGGAGCAGCTTTTCTTTGTGTCTGCCCCCAGCTCCCTGCTATTCTCGGCAGATCAGCTTTCCTACCACACTTAGCATGATGTACGTAGCCAGTAAGTGGCTGCCAGGCCAGCGTGTCCATGACCTCAGAGCTCCAAAGTCACCACCTTCAAACCAAGGCCACCACCCTTGGACAAAGGCCACCTCCTTCAGGCCAAGGACACGACACTAGGGCCAAGGCCACCTCTGCTGATCCAAGCCCACCACCATCATACCAAAGCCACCACCCTCAGAACAAGACCACCTCACTCAGACCAAGATCATGACCAATGGACCAAGGTCGCCACTGCCACACCAAGGCCACGACCCTTGGACCAAGGCCCCCTGCACTGGACCAAGGCCACCACCCTTGGCCAAAGCCACAACCCTCAGCCAAGGTCACCACACTCTACCAAGGCCACCACCCCCGGATAAAGATCATCACCGCTGGACCAACTCCTCTCTGCACCGCTACTTCAGATTCCCAAGAGAGAATATGCTGGGTCAACCTAGGTCGAGACAGCCTCCAGTGCCATCAGCTAGGGGATGGGGAGGCATGGTGGGCCAGGAGACAGTGTGGGCACTGGGACAGCAGCCTTGCCCCATGCTTCCCTTGCCTAGGCCATGGTGTGTTATGGCCCTCATTGCACTTGGAACAAGTCGCTTCCTCCCTGGCTGCCCTGCAAGCCCCCTCATCCCTGCCCAGCTCCGGCTGCTAGGATGTGGAGGAACAGGCCACCTGACAAAAGGCAATTTCTCACTGGGATGCCCAGGGCTGGGGTTGGAGCCGGGTGGCCGGCAGGCACCAAGGGAGCCAGGACTTGGTCACTTAGTCTCCTAAGGATATGCGTTTTGAGTTTAATTGAACCAACCCCCAAAGGAAATGTCGAAGTTCCTATCCCCAGGACCTCACAACGTGATCTTATTTGAGAATAGGGTCACTTCGGGTGGAATTAGGCAAGAAAGAGGTCATACTGGAGTAGGGTGAGCTCTTTAATCCCACAGGGCAAGTGTCCTTATAAGAAAGGGGAGAGAAGACACGGATAGAAATGGGGAGAAGGCCATGTGATGGTGGAGGCAGGCCTAGGGCCGCCAAGGATTGCCAGCAACCACCAGAAGCCAGGAGAGAGGCATGGAACCGTTCCTTCCCTAGAGAGGGAGCGAGGCCCTGCCAGCACCTTGATTTCAGATTTCCGGCCTCCAGAACTGTGAGGCAATGAATGTCTGTTGTTTGAAGCATCCCAGTTTGTGGGGCTTGGTTATGGCAGTCCTGGGGGACTAAGACACCCTGGACACGTCCCCTCTGTGCTTTGCCACCCGTCGCTCTCCTCAGTCAGCATGAGGGACGCTCAGAGGAGTGAAAGAGGGAAATAAAGGAGGGGGGCGGGCAGGGACGGAGGAGGGACTCTGTCTGGTTTCTGGTTCCCTGCTCCTTCCTCTCCCAGCTGTGAGTCTCTGGACAAGTCATTTATTCTCTCCAGTCTTCATCTCCTGTAAAATGGGTTAAGAAGTCCTTCCCTCAGGGATGCTGGTGGAGCAGAGCAGGCTTCTCTCCCTCCCTGAGTCTTAGATGGGGTTAGGCTCCCCAAGCGGAGGGAAGGATTTGGGCTCCGTGGCCCTTAAAGTTCTTCCAAGTGGGCATTTCTGAGGGTCTTCTGGGCAGGAGAGATGGGCCTGGGGAGGCAGGAGGCCGCTTTAGCAACTGCTGGTCACAACCTGCCTGGCCTCACTCTCCCCCTGGGCAGGGCAGACTGGTGAAGGTCGGATGTGGACACCCACTCAGAGGAGGCAGTCCCTGAGGCTGGTGGGCAAATCCAAGTTCCTCTGGGCTGTTTTGAGGGGGGAGGGGGAAGGGGCCTGGGTCTGTGAACCCTGTCTACCTGCCTCCCACCCACCCACCTCCCCCCACCTCCCGGAGCTCAAAGGGCACCAGGCCAAGATCTTCTGGGCCAGGAGATCTTTCCTTGATCCTCTTAATTTCCGTTATCCTCTTAATTTGCTGGTCACATGCTTCTCCATCTCTGTCTGGTCCTCTGTGACTCTCACTGTGTTCATCTCTCTTTTCCTTCCTCTATTTCTCTCTGTCTCTGTATCTCCCTCTGTGTCTCTTTCTCTCTCTGGGTCCTGTGTCTGTCTCTTTCTCTCTCTGTCTTTTTATCTCTCTATGTCTGCATCTATCTCTTTGATTCTCTCTCTTGGTCGCTATCTCTTTCTCTATTTCTCTCTCTGACTCCCTCTCTCTCTGTGTCTCTGTCTCTCTCTCTCGTCTCCCTTTGCCTCTGTCTCTCCCCGCTCTGTACATCCATCCCTCTGGGCCTGTCCCCAGTCTCTCCTTCCAGCTCTGCTCCCATCTTCCCTGACCTGCCTCTCTCCTCCCCCTTATCCCTTCCTGCCTCACACTTTCATCCCCACCCCCATCCTTCTATCTCCTGGGTCCAGCTGTGAAGAATTAGGGGCTCAATCAGCGGGCGGGATGGGCCCCGAGTGGCCTGGAATGATTTGTGTCTCCCTGGGAGATCACACAGGTTTTCTTAATTATTTCACCCACTAACACATGTCCTGGGGCTCTTGGGGGGCTCTTCTTGGACGTTCTCTCCTTTCAAAGTCTCAGCTCTCACCTGAGTTGAACAGTTTGTTATTTTCAGAACAGCCCTGGGGTTCCCCAAGTGTAGTTGAGGCCCCTCTACCTCACCACCTCCCAGACTCCCAAGCCAGCCCATGAGCCTAGAAGCAGCCCCTCTTGCCGGCCACCCTCCCTCATCCATGTCAAGGGAGCCACTGGCTGGGACCCCTCATCCTCCTAGATGCCCCCACATCCCCGCCCAGCATACCCATATGAGGGCCAGTCAGAGTTTGGGTGATGAACCTCTAAAATGGGCGTGGAACCAAAGGTCACTCAAGAACATCATGGACGACAATCCTCAGCCCTGTATTTGGACAGTGCATCCCCATATTTGCCAATTCCTCTGGGGGAGTCCCACAGACCTGAGCTGCCACCTCGGGCAGGTAGCCACCCACCCTCACTGAGTCTTCTGCTCTATGAAATGGGGTCACTGAGCACCCACCTCACAGGATCACGGTCTCAGCAAAATTTATTCACTGAGCACTTAGTATGTACCAGGTGCTCTGTGTGATTATCACCTTCATCCCACAGAAGGGAGATGTGTGTGTCCATTTTATGCCTAGAAAGCTTGAGGCTTAGAGGGGTTGAATTATTTTCCTAGGCAGTGTGCTGCAACCCAGGGAGTGGTGTGTGCAGAGTCCAACTCCTCTCAGTACAAGCCCCTTGCAAGGTGGGATTTGGGAAACTTAGGGGTCTGAGCCGGGGTAAGTATGAGGCCCAAGCAATTGGCAATGTGTCTTACACACAGCGTGAGGCTGATCATTTGGTAGAACTGAAGAACAGCGGGGTTAAGGGATGTACAAAAAAGGATAGTCTCTCAACCAACAGCTCCCTGATTGGGGATTGTAGGTGAGTGGAAAGGATCCCTGCTGGGGTGTGGCCTCAGGTTCAGGGATGCTTCATCCTTATACTAAGAAAGAGGAAAAGGAGATCGAGCCTGGAGTGATAGATTAGCCAGAACTCTTAGGGTTCAAATAATAGAAACACAAATCGAACTGTCTTAAAAGGGAAAATACCTTGATTAATGTAATTTAAAAGTTCAATGGGTAGCTTCAGGCATAGCTGGATCCAGAATCTTCACTGATGCCTTCCAGGAGCTGTCACTCTCACTTTTTCTTTTCTTTTCTTTTTTTTATTTATTTTATTTTATTTATTTATTTTTATTTTTTTATGGCTTGGCTTCACTCTCAGGTAGAGTCTTCCAAAGAGCAGTCCTCCAACAACTCCAGGGCTGCATCATGGGCTGCAAAAGGGTGCTGAGGCTGCCTCTAAATCGGGTCATACATTCATCCCTGAGTTGATACATTCTGATTGCTTCAGTCTAAGTCACACCCTTACTCTGGAATGGAGCCTGCAGTGGGGAGTGGGGGGTGGGTTACAAACCCACGGGATGAGATATAGTGGGGGGTGGGTCGTTGCCCCAAGGAAAAGCAGGGAGCTGTTATCAGGAAAGGAGAATAAACACAGGGCTGTGCCCACCTTGGCCAGGGCAGTTCAACATCCTGTGTCTCCATTTCCTCATGAGCCAAGTGAGAGGCACTCTTGGGCTACCTGTCTAAGACCCTATGGCTTGGTGAATCTCAGTATTTGCTGAGCCTCCTGGGCCAGGTGTGAGTTGAGAATTGGGGGTGATAGAAAGATTTAAGCTAGCAGTTCCAGACCCACCACCCTTCTTGCAAGTTCAGTGAGAGAGACGGCATACACCCCAAAAATAAGGACCCAGCCCCTGTCCCAGGCTGCACGGAGGCCTGGCTTGTCCCCAACCTCTCCCCAGGCTCCCCTTCATGCTTGCTACCTCCACCCACTGGGCTTCTGGCAGCTCCTCCTTCCCACGTGAAGGCCTTCCTCCAGCTGTCCCCTCTGCCCAGAGGCTCTTCCAACTCTGGAACCTCCAACCTAGCCTCTTTAGGTCCTGATTATCCTGCAGCTCTCAACTCAAAGCACTTCCACAGCTTGCCTCAGTGCTCCAGGCTATGGAATCTCTGAATGTCCTAGACTTCTCCCTGGCATGGAGACCAGGCCCCCTCAGTGCATGCCTGGGTGTGATGACTTGCTTTCATTCTGTCCACCTGCCTGAGTGTGGCTTCTCCAAGCCCAGGAAGGAGCAAGTCAGGGGTCTGCTGATAAAAGGCAGTAGAGAACAAGGTGGAGACAAGGGACAAGGCTACATTGAGCCATCTTCCAGCGTGACCTCCTACTTGGGAATTCCTCTTTTCCCTCCACTGTGCAAGCCAGACCGCAAGGAATAGGTACCAGGAGTCAAAGCCTTGAATGTGTAGTCCACACTTGACTTTCAAAGGCATAGCAGAGACAATAGCTTTTAGAGAGCCAAGACATTTACAGCTGCCCCAGGAAGACACTGAGTATAGTGTTTAACTAGAAAAAGTAGGTGGAGTCTCCACTGGCTGGGAGGCCTCAGAGCAACCCCTGGACTGTAGGATGGCTCATCCCACTCTCCAGGAGTCAGAGCGAGACCCCCCCCGCCGCCCTGCAAAACACACACACATGGGTTGAAGGATCCCAGGGCTGGGGTTCTAGGAATGATATTCTCTCTTAGTGGTGGTGGCCATAGAGAAATAAAGGGAGCAGGGCTGGGCAGAGGAGAAGCTGATTTGGTACTGGCCCCCTCTCCCCAGACAGAGCAGCCTGGGAACAGCAAAGACTCTTCCAGGAATCGCAGGAAGGGTTATTGGTGGCTAAGGGTCATCAGTGGAACAAGGGTCTTCTGAGGGGTGGATAGAGGCCCAGGGTCAGAGACTTCAGGGGTGGAGGGGCACAGTTCATTGAAGATGTACCAGGGGAGATTGGCATACCACCCAGATGACCCCTGACCCCATGCCAGGACAATGCGGAAGTTGCCCACTGACATTCCATTTCCCTAGAGATAAGGGGAGAAGGAGAGTGAAGGGAGACACCAGAGCTCATCAGATGGTATCTTAGTTTGCCAGAGCTGCTAAGATAAATACCACCCAATGGGTAGAAGTCCAAAATCAAGACACCATCAAGGCTAGCTTTCTCCCAGAGTCTATAGCATTCCATGCTGGCTGCCAGGGTTCTTTGGCTTGCATCTCTGCCTCCAATCACATAGCAATGTCCTTTCCTTTTGTGGACTATTTTAGTTTCCACTGACTTTTGGCTTTTTCCTGTGTGGCCTTTTCCAACTCTGGCTTCTGGTTTCTTCTCTTTATGAGACCTCCAGTAATCTGGATTAAGACCCACCTTTATCAGTTGAGCCACATATTAAGCGAAAATAACATCTTTAAGAGGTCTTATTTACAATGGGTTCACATCTACAGGGACGTGGATTAAGATCAAGAGCATGTGTAAATTGGGGTACATAATTCAATCTTACAAGTCAGGAAATCCCAAGTGCTAGATTGTATTCTGCTCCATTGATCTGTGTGGATTTTCTTCCACCAATACTGCATTGGCTTGATAATTATGGCTTTATAGTAATCCCTAATATCAGGTAGAGTGATTCCTTCCACTTTACTCTTCTTTTAAAGGTTATTTTTCAGGGCCTTTCCCTTTCCATATAAATTTTTAACATAAGCTTGTCTGTGTCTACAAAAATCCTTGTCAAGATTTTGATAGGAATTGTGTTAAACATATAGATCAGTTCCAGGAATATCGACATCTTTACTATGCTGAGTTTTCCAATCCATGAACATTGTATGTCCCTTCATTTATTTAGGTCTTCTTTGATTTCTTTCATCAGTATTTTATAATTTTAATCATGTGGATCCTTCTTTAAATTTTTTTGGAATGTTTCTATACTTTATTTGTCCCAAACTCTACCCATTACAATCAAGACTTTGATTTTTATTCAAGACACAAAGTAAAATAATCTTATACGTCTAATTAGGCAGCCCCTTTGAAGACTGTCAAATTAGCTTTCACATACTGCTGGGTATCAGTCCATATTAATATTTGTGGCCAACAGAAAAAAAATTATTATTTTCCCGGGGTCCTGAATGCTCAATTACTGCATTGCCAGAAGTGATAGGTCTTAAGACTTTGTAAAACTAGGTAGATCTTAAACTTTATTTTCTAAATATAGTCATTACAACATGATAGTCTGATTTATGTTTTAACAATCATAATTTTTGGAGGTTAAAAGTGCAGTTACTCAAAATACCATTTAGGCAGTAGCACTCCTAAAAGTTAACAGAAGGATCCAGATAGAAGATAATATTTCCAATACCTGTCAATATTATCACCAAGGAAAGTGATCTGCAGAGAAATTTATCTCACTTAAAAGTCTACCAAAGTTTCTATTAAAAAAAAAAAAGAGGAAGAGAATTTTCTCCTTACTTTTTCCCAGAGTCATTAACTTATTGAAGCACCTTTATGTGCAGCTAACAATGGATTTTGCAGTTAACAATAATTTCCTGAAGAGATCAAATGCATCTTGATACAAATATCACACTAAAATAATCTTCACCTGAATTAACCTCAGAAAAACTCTATGTTGAAGAATATGCCTACTTTCCACTTGAAAGAAGCCAAGTCATTGGTTATTAGTCTCACTTTGGCTAAATTGAACGTCTGTAGGCTCCACAACCATTTGAAGTTTGGAAAGATAAGAACTTTGGCTATGTTACCAACTCTCTTCCAAATAAAGAATATTCAAGTTGGACTCACTCTTAGATCTCCTGTATGTCCTGATCAAAGGACAAAAAAATTAAGCTGAAATTCCATAGTTTTCTAAAGACCAGTTAGAGTTATGCCATCATTCAAATGTATCTCTAATTGTCACCTGACCTACATCCTTGAGGGCTCTGATAATGGATATTATGCACTCAAAACAGTATCTAGACCTAGACCCCTTCCTTTATTTTTTAAATCCAAAAAAGATACACGTTCATATTTCCAGGGTCAGTTGGTTTTCCTTCCTTGTCCTTTTTCTTTCTCTTTTGATAAAGTCAGCACCCTCATGCTTCAGCCTAAACTCACAGAAATGATAAATAAACATCAAGAGCATCTCATTGAACCTTCAGTCAATGCTGTCTGTGCCAAATTGTCACTATGCATATACTTCAATACCTTTAAGGATGGGGAAATCACTCCTGTGGAGGCAGCCCATTGTCTGATTATGCCCACCATAAAATCTTGCACAGATTAGGTTCCTACACACAGTGGTCCTAGTTCTACACCCAGGGCCACCCATTCAATTCTAATTTCTGATCATTTCTCAGCTTTGCAAACCTTCCCGCTCTTCCCTAAGGCTCAACTCGAGAGGGCACTGCTACTGCTGTGCTCTCCTTGAAATTAGAACCCCTGACCTGTGCCTTCATCTCCTCCATTACCACCTGCTACTGAGTATCTGTCTCTCTGTCTCTCTCTCTCTCTCTCTCACACACACACTCTCTCTCACACCCACTGACACACACTCACAGGCACTCACACACCAACACATGCACTCACATGCACTCACACACTGACACACACTCACCTGCACAAACACATACTCTCACACACCCACATCAACACACACTCACACATGCTGATACACACACACTCTCAAACACTCACCCCAGCCACTTCTCTTCCTCTTTTATCCAATGACCTCACTGTCCTTCTTGTTGCTCCCCAGAGCCAATCCCCCGCTTTCTGCTCACGGGCTCCAGCTGAGGTCTGACCCAGAGCTGATTGAGGACAAAGCACCTTGTTTCAGCCCCACATGCCCTCAGTGAACCACAAGATGAGTTGGAACAGATACCAAATGCTCTTCTATTTCAGGTTATTGTGTAAAACATCAGAGTGAGAAGGGACACTTTGATGCTTTGTATTCTAAATCTCAGTCTTAGCTTATCTTTGCAGACTAAGGTAGTGAGGCCAGGGTCGATGGGACAACAGTATCACCAAAGGCCACCCTGACCTGTGGGTTTGGCCAACGCTTTGGACCCTTTAGAGGACAACACCAAGTGTATCAAGTAAATGGCAACCCAAAAGAAGCATCAGGGGACGATGGAGGCTTGGCTGGCACTTGTCTTTCTGAGTCTTGTTTTCTCCTTTACATAATGAGGTGCTTACACTTATCTCACATGGAGCTGGTACACACAGTGGAAATCAGATACAGCACTGAGAAGTGTACCTGGAACGTGGTCATGGCAGCTGCAGCCACCACCGTTAACATTCTCCAGAAGTCCACTCAGCTCTGTGGCTCCCCGTCTCTCTGCACTTGCTCTATTCATGTGGCTTCTTGAAGGATGGTTTTTGGTGGTTCTTTCCTCAAATGAGAGAAGCATGGGTCGCTGATTTCTATTCACCTTGTGTCTCACAGAACGGTTGACCTCACATAGGCCCAGGAAGAGTGGTGAGAAGAGAGCTGGGAGCCCACCTGCTTGTGTTCCTGGGGGCTCCCAACAGCTACTAACCTTTTGATCCTTCGGAGACCCAAAGCAAGGCTTGACTGTTCCAAGAAGGGAGGCCTCATCTTCTTCCCAGAGACATCAAGAGAGGATGCAAATGACAATGAGCAAGATCCTGGAGGGGGACTGTCCGTGTGAGACCACCGAGGACTTGAAATGTGGCTAGTCCAGATTAAGATGCACTGAAAGTGTAAAGCATACACCAGATTTTGAAGACTTTGTACAAGTCTGTAAATATCTCATAAATGCCACTTTATTTTGATTATATGTTGCATGGCAATATTTTGGATATATTGAGTTAAATTATATTATGATAATTAATTTTACTTATTTCTTTTGACTTTTTATAAAAGTGGCTACTAGAAAATTTGAAATGTCATGGGTGGCCTGTATTTGTAGCTCCTGTTGTATTGCTGTTGGACCTTACCTCTCTAGACAATCTGCTTGAGATACTCTTTGCTTTAGAACACAGGTTATGGTCCATGATCCCAGAGTCCAGGGCTTTCCTCTTACCTTCTTCCCAGGGTTCTTGTCTTGGTTTTGCAGAGCTACTATGACAAATACCACCAACAGCTTGGCTTAAACTGCAGGCATTTACTGTCTTATGGTTTGGGAGGCTAGAGGTCCAAAATCAAGGACTCGGCAGGACATGTTTTCCCCAGAGTCTGTAGCATCCTTGCAACAATCCTTGGGGTTCCTTGGCTTGCACCACTGCCTTTGTCACATGGCCATCTGTCTCCTTGGTCTCCTCCTGGTTTTTTCTTATCTGAATTTCCTCTTTATTAGGTTTCCAATCATGTGGATTAAGGTCCACCAATTCAATTTGACCTCATCTAAATAGGATCTTTGAAGATCTATTCACAAATGAGTTCACACCTTAAATAATAATACCATCTTCAAAGGTCCTATTTAAAATGGACTCATCCCCACAGGGACATGGATTAAGACTTGACCATGGCTTTTGTGGGGGATGCGATTCAATCCCCAACAGTCCCCAATAGGGTCCACACATTCCTATTCCCTTTGATACCCTACAACCATGAGAAGGCTTCTGTGACAGTTTGAAGTTCTTTTATGAATCACCAAAAGAGAAAGATTATGTTTTTGGATAATCTATTCCTGTGGCTGTGAGACTCTTTTGATTGGATTATGTCAATGATGAGTGACTCAGGTTGAGTCTCCGACCTCTTACTAGGTCTGATATAAATGGAGACATAAGGAGAGATGGGCACACACAGTTAAAGGGAGCTCTGCCATATATGATCCGGCCATGTGAGAGAAAGGACTCTAGGTTTTTCCACAGCTGCAGAAAGACAGAGAAGCCCTGATAGACAGAGACCTGGAAAGAGACAAGCACTATGCCTGGTTGCCCACAGTTGAGCTCCAGGAGATGGTGGATTCTGGAGGGGAAGGCAGGGACCTCAGCAGAGATCAGTAACCATCTTTGTCATGTGGCCAGACACCAGGATTACCAGTAGCTGACTTTGGTGAGAAAGCATCTCTGATGGTGCCTTGGTTTGGACATTTCACTAGGCTCAAAATTGTAAGCTTTTACCCCAAATAAAATTCCCATAATAAAAGCCAGCCCAATCTGGTACTTTGATTGGCAGCCTTTGGCAAACTAAGACAGCTTCTGTGTGCCACCCATCTTTGGATTCCCCCCACCCAGCACCATGTGCACAGTGCAGCATCTTTGTGCAACTCAGAAAAAGGCAACTCTTATTTGAGATACTTTACCGGTATCCTCCAGATAGTTGGCCCAATAAACATGCAAATCTATATCAGCCATAGGAATGGTGCCCCTTGTGCAGTGTGCAAAGTTCTCAGCTGTGTATGGCAGCCCTGCTAGCATCTGCTCAACAAATATTAGTTGGAGGAATTAATGAGGAAGAAAACGTAGGGTCCACCCTCACTGTGATGCTTCCAGGCTGGGGCTCCACCTCTTCTCCAAAGATTGACACAAAAAGGACACAGGCAAGGGACCCCTCTCAAGATGGCTTTCCCTGCCCCCACCTCACTGCCATCCCTGTGAGACCAGGTCAAGTGGAAGTTCTCAGAGCTATGGGGAAAACTCCTATTGATCCTTCAAGACCCAGCCTGAAGATCTCCTCTATGAAAGGGGAGCCCTTGGAGCTATCCATGTCACCAAGGGGCCCCATGTAAGGGCCCTAGGATAAGTCTCTTCTGGACGCACCATATTTGCTGCGGGACTGTTGCTTTATGGAGGGATCAGCATTGGTACAAACTGGTATAAGGTGCTGGCACACTTTTATCAGAAAGTGATGACACAGCTGCTTAAAATAATTTGTTTATAATCTTAACTGACTCATAAGGAGCATAAACAGAATCACAGAGAATGAAGTAAGCAGGGAGGGCCGCATCACGCCTTTCCACCATCGTCTCGTTTCTCACCCATGAATGCCCCATTGGCACATGATGAGTTTTGTCAATTGGTTATATGTGTATAAACATGGATATTTATTCATCTGTATCAAGGTCTGTTCTAATCCTATACTTTCATTAGTTTCTCACAATTGTCAAGGATAAGTTTTATGTATAACATGTTTTCTTAACATGTAACATTTATGATTTGCCCTCATTTTGCACTATTCTATGACTTGAAACTTTCAGTGTCCATAAAAAAAATGTAAAAGAGGATGCTTTTGTTTGTTTATTCAATTTTTACTTTTTAATTTTTTCACAAATCTGAGTTTGGTCGCTTCTAGGGGGCTCTAGGAAGGAAAGAAGGGGCCAGGCCCAAACAAGAATTCTCAGCCCTGTTTTCCAGAACTCCTTGTGGTTCCTTTAACTATATAGATGTTTTGTGGAGAGTTAGGTTATTTTGTACAGTAAACAATTTCTTCTTTTCCTTTTAGCCACTTGAGAGGAAGATCAATGTCTTAATGAAAAAAAGCTGAGATGGGAGAAGAAGGCTAACCCATCAGGAGCACTTCCAAGCTTACGTAAGCAACATTCCTGCTGCATAAATATTTTGGCAAATCCGGAGACTAAATCCCTATCCCACACTTCTGGCCTGTACCAAACACTACAATATATTTTTTTAAAATCCCGTTGATGGTAACATTTTTCTGTCCAGAAACAAGTCATTAGTTTGGATAAAAGAATCCAAGTACATCTGCTTAGTTTCCCCAAAGTTCTAGTGGAAAATATTATCTGGAGAAAAAGTAAGTTAAGATCAAGAGGGAGGATTGTGATTTCTTAAGAGCAAAGCAGAGAGAAATGGCACTTAAAACCCATGAAGTTTATTTCTGCACAAAATTGCAAACCCCAAACCAAATTAAGCTAATTGAATTTGGCAAACTCCAAGCACAGAGTCCAAAAAATAATCATTTTTTAATGAATGATAAACTCTAGTGGAGATTGTAATTAAAATGTAACATTTACATTTTTATCTGCCTGTCAAATTGACGTGAAATTGAAATATACAACTGGTGGGCTTGGGCCCCTGGCTCTTATATGATATGAACACGCCAGTGTATTCATACCAAATTTTTGTTGCAAAGGAAAGAGGGGATTGAGAGAACACTATCTGTCTCATGACATTTCATCGATGACATTGTAATTCCAAGAAGTAGTAAAGTCAAGTTGCAAGAGAGGACCCTTTTTTTTCCTTCTAAGTGTTTGAGGCATAAAAACAAAGTCTTATACCAATAAAACCAGTTTCCATGGTTCCTAAGATACAGGAATATTTTCATTTCTTTCTTCAATTCCCAAATGTCATAATCCATTGGAAGTGGCCCTTCTAAAGTCTTTTCTTCGGAATGTCTAACAGACCAATTATCATAAAAGTAATGGAGAAAGTAAAGAGCTCCCCTTCCCTCCCTTCATCTTTCGCCAAGAAAGCATCAAGTCCAAATGGTTTCACAGGAGAATTCTAGCAAACCTTTAAAAATCAGATAATCCCAGTGCTACTTAAATATCCTACAGCACAGAAAAAGAAGGAAAACTTTCAATTTTTTATAAAGCCAAGAATGTCATTGATTCAAAACCCTGACAAAGATTTTTCCAAAAAATTAAATTACAGACCAATCTCAAGTATTGATATTGATATGAAAATGTTAAATAAAAATCTAGGCAAACAGATTCCAACAACATATTAAAAATAATACATTATGAGCACATGATGTTTAGTCCAGGAATTCATGTGAAGTATGATTCAATATAGGAAATCCAGTAATATTTTGATAGAGCTAAGGATAAAATCAGATCGTCATCTCCAAAAATGCAGAAAAGGCATAGATATGCGGCATTCATTCCTGCTAAAAATACTTTCTCA
>JAQZBX010061113.1:0-17173 GCA_029593785.1 Cabassous unicinctus
CTTTAATTAAATTTGGGGATTTTTCTGCCGTTATTTCACTGAATATGCCCCTTTCTTTCTTTTCCTCTAGCATGCCCGTAGTGCATATATTATTATGTTTGATGGTGTTCCACAGGTCTCTTAGGCTCTGTTCACTTTCTTTCATTCTTTTTCCTTTCTGCTCTTCAGCCTGAATCCTTCAAATTGTCTTGTCTTCAAGTTCACCAATTCTTTCTGCTGTCAGCTTCAACCCACTGTTGAAATTCTCTAAGGAAATTTTCATTTCAGTTATTGTGGTCTTCAATTTCAATATTTCTGTTTGGTTACTTTTAAAAATTTCTATTTCTTTATTGAGATTCTCAAATTGCGCATTCATTGTTTTCCTGATTTCCTTTTGTTCTTTCTTTGTGTTTTCCTTTATCTCCTTTAGCATATTGAAGATTTTTTTTTTTAAGTTTTTGGTCTTTTCTTTGATGATTTCTGAATTTTCATCTTGTTCTGTCAGATGGGCCATCATTTCCCATTTCTTTGTTGTCTTATAATCTTTTGTTGCACACTGTATGGGTTTTATTATTTTAATAAATTAATTCTGGGATTTAAGTTTGTATCCTGCTAATGACAGGACAGATTCCCTTGTGTGCCAGGAGCTAACGAAAAACAAACAAATCAATGTAAAAAATATATTTTTCACAGTCTTTACAAACTAGATCTTTGTTGATTGGTGCTCTCCTTCAGAGCTTAGCCCTCCTATCGAGAAGATCAGCTGAGGTGAATGCGCAAGAGTCTCTCCCTCTTTTCTGAGCCTGCTTCTTGTCCTGGGCTTGTGCTCCTGGCCGTAGGAATTCCCAGGTTTACAGGAATTTAAATGTCCCCTCCACTCCCTGTAAAACTAAATCAACCCCCTTCCTGGGTGCTCAATTGTATATTTTAAAGCCTGTAATCCTTAAATTGTTTCTTATACTGCTTTAGTGGTCTATAAGCTGCTTCTGACTGCAGGGTTAGTTCTGGAAGGGTGAGACAGAGAAGAGTTCCCTGCTTTCAGGCTGCCACCAGACAGACTGGCACAGACACAGACACCCCAGTGTGTGCATAGGGGTTACACTGCCCTCTCTGGAATAGGGCTAGGCTCCCACAATGGCAGCGCAGCCTGGCTTCACACCACGCTGGGAAGGAGCTGTGAGGGTGGGGCGGACCAGCAAGGGTTCCATGAGCTTCTCCTATTGTTTTTAAAACTGTGTTTTCTTGATTTGACACTTGCCCAGTTACTGTAACCCTTTAACTGTTTTCCGGAGTTTTGAGGAAGATGGCTCTACCAGTGTTTGTTAATTGTTCAAAGAGGAACAGCACCCTGGAGCATCTTATGCCACCATGTTGGTCGGCTGGAAGTCAGCTTTTTATTTTTTAGGTACCAGGGGTCGGGGATTGAACCCAGGACCGTGTGCGTAGGAAGCTGGCGCTCAACCACTGAGCCACATCAGCTCCCCCGAGTTGGCCCGTTCATTTGTTTTGCTTGTTGTTTTACTTGTTGTTTGTTTTTTTTAGGAGCCATCAGGAACCCAACCCAGGACCTCCCATGAGGGAAGCAGGCACTCAACTGCTTAAGCTACATCCACTCCCAGCTATTTTTAATTATGACTTAATTTTACCCTGATCATCTTGTCCCATGTTTGGTTTTGGAGCTACATAAAGAGAAAGCCTAACCTTTCCTTTCTAGCATTTGTGTTCAACTCGGAAAGTCCTTATCACTCCTCCAAACCTCCTCTGCTTTCTCAATGAATCACAAGTTGAATATGTCATATAACAGCATTTCTACTCTGATAGCATAAAACTCATTACCTGTTTTTCCCATATTGTTCTTTAAAGAACAGCAAAAATCCTTAGCAACTTTCTAGTTAGAATTTGCCAACTAAGTGTAACTTGGAATTTGCATATAATTCTTTTAGCAACTCTCTGGAAACCTGCAAAATTTACAGCTAGCAAGTGAACTCATAAGAAAAAAAAAGTTGCAGAGAACACTCATATTTCTACCCAGAATAAAATACTTTAAACAATAAATTTAAATAAGGTCTTTTGGCATATAGATTCAAATTGGCTTCACAGTAGCCAAACATTTCAAAACATTTTAGTTGAAAGTTAATGTTGGAGGGAATGCTTTATTTAAGCCAGGAATGGTAAAACCTGAGACTGGCTATGTCTCCCACCAGAGACACAGCAGGCATTATTAGTTTATCACAGCACTCTTCTTAACTGAATCTGGTTGCAGTTTCTGCATTCTTCTCAGCACAGCACTCTGGTAGTCCAGTGTTCTTAGATGGTTGGAAGGAAATCTAAAAGATAAATACAGAAGAGTGTTAAAGATACAAAAGTGAACAAAAGTAAGCCCTTGCCCTTATAGAGCTAGTTTCTAGTGGGGCAATACAATAAACCTATAAACAAATACAGATATAGAATTTGGAGCAGCGTTTCTAGTTGCCTACTGACTACCTGTTCTCTGCTTCTCTCACAAATTAATAGAATAATGTTTCTAATTGAGTGCATGATTTCCCAGCTATAGAACTAAGTTCTGATCAATGGTATGTAAGCACAAACACTTTATTGGACTTCTAGAAAGTTTCCTTGAAAGAGAAGGAGCATACCTGTCTTTCCATTTTCCTCCACTCTGCTGTTAGGAAACTGGGTGTGATGGCTTAAGACCCAGCAGCCATTTTGAATTTAGAGGATTAAAGTTACAACTGGGGTACTGTGCTTTGAAAAAATCCTTAGTCCTCAATAACCATGGAACTACCATACTGGACCTGGACTGTCCACCTCCAGACTTCTTTTGCTTAATAAAGAAAGAAATGTCTACCCTATTTAAGTCACCACTTTTCAAATTTCTGTTATTCATAACTTAACCTAATCGTAACCTGTAAGAATTTTTAAATACCCACACACATAAACCATATATGATATTGGGCTAGCAACATAATAGTGAAATAGATGTCCACTGGTGGGTATCAATTTGTCGTAGAAGAAAGGCATCCTTCAGGGCTCCAACTAAAATAAACAATTATAGATTCAAATTTTGACATTTGGCTGGAGTAAAGTACATTCTTTCTTTTGTGGCTGTAGATTGTCTTTATGGGTGGCATCATTTCTAAAGAGTTTCAGTATTCACACTGACTAAATTAATGAATAGTGAAATCACTATATTAAATGGAAGGATTGTTTTCAGTTTTAAAACAGTTTATAGAGCCATAAATTTTTCATTTGTCCTGTATATTCCAAGGGAATATGTTTCATCTGCATTCTAACTCTCTGTGTCTCCTTTCATCAAAGAATCAGCACCATTGAAATAATACCAGTGCTACAATCCTATCTTCTCGTTTTTTAAAGCATGAAAGCCAAGCAGATTTGCCTATTATTTGGCATAAGTTTGCATATTAATGTAAATAGTCACTGACTCTAAATCCAGAAAATAAATATAGCTTGCTGCAATTGTACAGATAGGCACATGAGTGCCTAAAATTTTTAAACCAGTTACATTTAATTATACTCAGATTATACTTATACATATCCTCACACAAACTCCCCCCCACAGTGGTCTGATTACAGGGTGCCAACATCACCGTGAATTTATCCCCTTCACTCCAAGTGCCCAGATGTGAAAGTCTCCAGTTTGGAAGAACTGATTATCCAATTTCAGAAATGCATTGGTCAAGACCACTCTTTTAGTTACAATGGCAGAAAACCAACCAAAAACTGCTTTAAGCTAAATTGAGAATTTATTGGCTCACTTAACTCAGACTTCCAGGGAGTTGTCTGACTTCACATACAGCTGGACTGAAGTGTTCAAATGGTTTCCCTCTCTCCCTCTCTCCTGCTTGATTCTTCTGGCTTCATTCTGAAGCAATTCCCTCAACATGTGGTAGCAAGGCACCCTTCCAGTTCTAAGGAACAGCCTCTATTGCCCTGGCACCTTATGATGGCTGAAGAATAAAGACCTTCTCTCTCCATATCAATCCCCAGAAAATCATTGTTACCAGACAGCTTCAGTCAAGTGTCCACCTTGTGATGAAGAAAATGGAGTGCCCTTGGTGGGCAGCCTTGCCAGTTAGGAAGGAATAGTTCCCAGAAGGAAACAATGGGGGCAGACAAAAAAAATGCATGTGCGCTCATAAAAGGACACATGATCATTCATTGGCTTTTGCTGAAGTAGGGGAAGAGGTAGTTTCCACTGGGTTAGAAAAGCCGTGTCCCTTTTCAGAAAGTCCAGGCGACCAACAGGAGAAAACCACCAGGGAGACGGTGGTTGAGGGTTAGTGCCTCTCAAACCTTCATGTGCATACAAATCACCAGGGTTTTGGTGAAAGTACAGATTCTGACTCAGTAGGTCTGGGTAAGGCCCAGGATTCCACAGTTACAATTTCCCAGTCATGTCGATTTGCTGGTCCACGGACCACCCTTTGAGTAGCAAGGATAGGCTCTCAATCATGACTGTAAGTTTGACCCCAAGAGCACAGCCTGCTGTCTCTCTTAAGAGCTGTTCCACTATCTTCTCTTTACTGCTGCCGTCCAGGGGCTGACATGGCTAAGTTCCCCACCTTTTTTTTTTTTAAATCTCCAGAGCAGTTTTAATGGTTTCTGGGTTGGGTGTAAAAGAGTCCCTGTTGGGCAAGCATCCTTCTCTGTGAGTGGCACCTGTCAAAGCCAATACACTATGCTGAGCAATTAGGCCTTGTCACTGCATGATGCCTTTCAGTTTGCATTCTCCTAAATTATGGAGAGTTTAGGGAAACTGCATCACAACGCTTTTGGGGCATGCAAAATTACTTGTTTGCATAATTTACAGCAAATTCATAAGTCTTACTCAGCACCTGGGTGTTCTTGTTCATTTAGCATGCAGGTGTATAAAATATGTATAAGACCTTCGCTGGGATGCTCTCCAGACATAATACTCATCAGCTGCATCCTGAGCAAACAAGAATTTCATCTGGGCTTTTGAACAGAGACATGAAAACGTGAACAGCAAGTGGAAAGACATTATTTGACCGACTGCTACGCTTCTGTGCCTCCCTCCGGCCTTTCAGGCACAGCCCCCCTCACACAAACTAGGCCCGCTTCCACCACCCCACTCACTAGCTCCCTGGAGGGGAAAGGACTAAGACTAAAGGGAAAACATAGCAAGACTGAAAAAAATCACATGGTGGCTTCTCTTCAACATTTTTAACAGGTGAAATCAGGTGAAAATGAGCATGAAGGACAGCCTTAAAGGGGAAGAGACTTCCTGAATTGTCTGTGTTGAAGCAGAGAGAGGCATTCCCTACCCCTGTGGCCTGGGCCTTCCCAGGAGTTCATAGACTGATTGTATGCATGTAGGTTTTGCCTGGTGAAGTCACCTTTTTCTCCCTGCTTCTTTCCCTCCCTAAGTCACTGACCAGAGGGCAGCCATCCTGAAGAAAAAGGGGGGGAAAGGGAAGCAAAACCCAGAACACAAGCAGTTTGCATAAAACCAGCTGAATCCCTGGGGCACCCCATCCCACTCCCACCCGCCACTTCAGAGATCCATTTGCCACTCTCCTGCAAATGTCTCTCCCAGAATCATAGCTCAGTACATACTGCCCAAGAAGATGCAAATGTCAGTCTAGTCAAGTGTTTGATTGCAAGCACTTGCTTGAGGTACAGAGCTCAATTTCCTGTGCAGAAAATATGCCATTCTGGGGAATCGAAAATTCATACCACGTTTTGCAGAAATCTGATGGGAAATTATGTCTGGGGAAATTTCCGCAACTTAAGTTATGCAAATTCTCTATTTGATTGTAATGCCAACCCATGATCCAGTGCTACTATCCTGACTTTTATAAGATGAGAGGCTATAAACACTAGTATATTAAAAATGTATCCACCAAAGTAAAATTTGTGCTCAGTAAATGCTTATTTTTCTAGAATTTTTTTCTCAGATGGATTTGTATAATTTTTACTGATACATATTGCCAGCCTATAATGAATATATAAGCTCATCAAAACCTGATGGAAAAAATGCAACAGATAATATACTGTGAACTAGGGATCAATTCAGTACTAGCCTCAGGGGATACATCTGGTGACCTAATAGAATGTTTCCAATTCTAATTTTTCTGATTCTGTGAAATCAATTTTTCTATAAACTGTAACTAGTACATGAGTGTTTTGTAAAAACTAATCATATTGGCTTAATAGGCATGTCAAGTTACGGTGTAATGGACATTCTGTTGTCCTTTTATTGAAACTAATAGACTAGCATTAAAAGGAATAAAATACTGAAAATGGAAACAGTTTATGACTTTGATTTTTTTTTCCTCGCCTTTTAAATTTGATGGTATAGCATATTGGCTCTCAATCTCCTTTTATGGGTATTTGAGTTTGACCCTGTTAAAAATGACAAAGAAATGGCTAAGAAGCAGCATTTTCCCACTATCTTACTCTCAGCAGTACGGCTGAGAAATAGCCATGTTACAGCATCTTCATCTGCGAAGTTCATATGTCAGCTGCCGCTGCTGGAAAAGTTCAAGGAGGGAGAAGAGTTACGAGGATAAGGCTCCTGCTTTGTAATGTTGACAAATTAGCTGATCTCAGCTCTTCATTTCAAAAATACTTCTACCCAAGGAGAATGAGATGAAATTGAAGTGGGTCATGCCACCCCAGGATGACCTGGAATGAAATAGATCTCTCTGTTTACCAGGCATAAAGATTACAGTGGCCACATCAGTCAGGAGGCCAAAAGTATCATAGATTTGCCTTACTAATTTGACCTCGCAGGCATTGGAAGCTAAAGCTTTCTTGTTCATTATTGTGGTTGCTATTTATGGGGATATGGAAGACTCTCCCAAAACAGATGGACTTTCCTCTCTGACTTTTATCACAATTACAGCTGGTTTTGTGATGATATATTTAACGTTTGACTCCCCTGCTAGCTATAAGTGCTATCATATCAGGAATTGTATTGGTCATTCTAACCTCATAGTAGCAGCTTCTTGCACAGGTGCTCAATAAATAGAAGGGCTGGATTGCTCAGCAACAGCTTTTACCTGTTGTCATGACATTAGTATTAAAATATACAATCATTCTATCATTAAGTACCTATTAGGTGGACGACCAGATGAGCGAGCACTGGGCCATGTATTGGAAAGGGTACTAAGCTCAGAGTCAAGAGAAACTGGTTGGAGTTCTAGCTCTGCTCTTGTATCAACAATGTGACTTGGGCAAGTGACTTAAGCTCTCTTAAGCTAAGCTTCTTCACTATGAAATTGGGAAAATACAGATCAAATGCAATGCCTCTGAATTATAACGTCTCAAATATTTCCTTTATTTTCTTCCTTATTTAAGGGAGCACTGTCCGGTAGAATTTTCTGCAGTGATGGAAATGTTCAAAATCTGTGCTGTCCAATGTGGTATCCACCAGCCACACGGTGGATATTGAGCACTTGAAATGGGAGTAATGCGACTAAAGAACTGCATTTTTAATTTTATGGCATTTTAATTCATTTAAATTTAAATAACCACATGTTGCTTGTGGCTACCATATTGGACAGTCCAGGTCTAAGGGGTTCCATAGGTTTTAGAAGATCCCAATGGGAAGGGCGAGTCATAAAAAGAGAGTTTTAATACAACTCTCAACTCACTGTCTAGGGTCTTCAGCCTCTGGAGTTAATGAGGGTATTCCATTTCCTTTTTGAATCACATCCTCTGGGGCTGACCAGTTCGCATTGTTTTAGTGACTTGTCACCAATTGGATACTCATTAACTTCTTTATGAGCCAAGACAGTTCTCGGAATCATAACACACATTTGGTATGAAATGACTTGGCCTTCTTTTCACCATGAGAAACAGACACCCACAGCACCCTCACGATGCTAGGAGACCTATAATTTTACAATACTGCTTGGCTCCCATTGAAATTATGAAATCAACAAATGTTTTTTAACTTATGAAGTAAATAACTTACAGTTATTTGGACTTTTTCCTAGGTTTGGTGGGCAATATTTTAAGCAGTTTTGAATTACAACCTTTTCAAATGCTCAGTATTGGGGAATATGTTCTTTTCAATTAAGATTTCAAACTGTTGCATTAGTCCTAGAGCGATGGTTAATTGTTCACTTGGGGCAGTGGGGAAACGAGGCAGGCAGAGTGGGGGTGGTACATTCTCACTGGATTCCAGAAAAATTAAATGGAAGAAATATTTTTGACACTTGACCTGGAAAGGGGATCTCCTTAAAAAACTCAGGTGACTTTTCTCTGCAGCTTCCTTGGAAACTTGTGGTCATGAGTCACTCACTCAAAACACTATAACAGATTGCTTTGCGAGCTGATTTTCAAGGCATGTGTTTACATTTTAAGACCCGAGGTCCTGATCGCTGGGAGAATCAAATGTGAACTTGTTACAAAATCCTCAGCATTTGAAATTGCAAAAAGCTGAAAGGAGATCGAAAATGTATTTTTAATTTGTTTGAATGAATCTTAAAACCAAATTTCTCTGAGGATAAAGTTCTTTTTTTTAAATTGCAATAGTGTAAGGAAGGACCAGTCACTTAATCTTGCAAGCTTATAGGCTGCTGCTCAAAGACGACAGTATTTTGTCCATTTTGGCTTACCTTATGAGTCTTTTTTTAATGGATGCCCAGAACAACTTTCAGATACCTAGATGAGAATTGTGCTTCGAGTCACTGTCACTATACCTTTAGCTTGAAAACCAGCCCTGTTTCAAATCAGGACAAACTCAAAGCTTTTAAAGGCAAATCCAATTTCTTATTTGGCTCTCTTCAGAAGCCATTGCACCTGATTGCCAGGTTCTTGCTGATGGAAAGCCAACCCAGGAAACATCACCAGGTAGCTCAGCACACACCAACAGTTAATTATTACTCCAGTGGAGAGTGGTTCATGAGATTATATACAGTTACAGCGTGATTAACTCTCAGCTCATCAATTCAATTTTTTTTTTATCGGAAATGTTGCCGCAAATGTGGCATAAATTTCCTGGGCACAGCATTCAGTTCCACCTTATTATGCAGCACAGCTTTCAGAGATATGAGGTACTATGGCTAATCCTAATTTAATTTTAGAGGAAGAGGTTAGCTCTCTGGATTGCTACAAGCTGAGTTCCATTTCTGATGTTATCCACAATTCTGTGACTGGTTAGAAGTACCTGTGTGAATCATGGTACCGAAAAATAACCCTAAATCTGGAATAAAAACGCAGTCTCAGAAATTTCCTGGCACTATCGAGTCTGTGCCTGCCACAAAGATAGCTGGACTCCGCAGCACGTTTTCCACATGGTTATCGGCATTTGTACAGCCTCGGAATCTACTAGCAAAGCATCACTCCAGTCATCTAGCATCTCAAAATCCCCACAACGAAGCCACTGGCCTTTCAGGAGAGAACTCAGTGTTCAGAGAAGTCGCTCTCTATTAGAGCAAATAAATAAGTTGATGCCTTTTTAATCTGAGCAGATGCATGGAATTTCCTGTGGGGGATTCTCACAAGGATGTTTATACTTGAATGTTTTTCTGCTAGAGAGAAGGAAGAGCCTGGTGTCCTCCTGGATCAAAAGCACAGGATTTTCATTAATTTGTGATGAATATATATGTGTAAAATCCACTACTTAAAGTGGTGGAAATTACCCTCCTGGCTTATTGGACTAGATGGGGACTGTCAGTCTCATCAGTTCTTAACAACAGAGCCTCAATAACTCCATAATTGAAGAAATTCTTCCAGGACCATGGACATTATTTAGCCTTTCCATTACTGAGGAGCCACACCAGGAAAGCGATGTGCAAACACAAATCAGATATTCTACTGGGATTTATTTGCTGAATGTGGCTTGGAGAGAATTCCCACAGCATCAAAATTATGCTTGGAGAAAAATGGAAGACTCAAAGTGAACCATGCTGCTTCTTCCAAAAACAAAGAATATAAAAAATAAAGTCTTGTGATGAACTATTTTCCTCCCTACTGCTACTCTCTAATGGGCAGCATCTTCATTCAGTTTGTTGGCCAGCCTTAGGGTAAAATGCTTCTCATGCTAACACCGCTACCATTTTTGTTTCCGAGGAATTTTTAAATATGCTGAATTTAAAAATCTAACTGTGCTAGATCGAATCACGTCCCCCACAAAGACATGTTCAAGTCTTAAACCCAGATCCTGTGGGTGTTAACTCATTTGTAAATAGGATCTCCGAAGATCCTATTTGGATGAGGCCAAATTAAATCTAAGTGGTTCTTCATCCATATGACTGGACTCCCAATAAACAAAGGACATTTGAACACAAGTAGATCACCATGTGAAGGTGATCTACAAGCTACCACTAGAATGCTACAGATTTGGAAGATGGCATGGCCCGGTCCACTCATACCCCGATTTTGAGATTTCTAGCCCTCTAACTATGGGCCAATAAATTCCTGTTGTTTAAATCAACCAATTTGTGGCGTTTTTATTAGGATCCCTGGCACACTAAGACACTAACAAACAAAATATCAACTGAAATATACTTTCACCCAACAGTCCTTATATAGTTACATGTTTGTGAGTCTGTGTTTAGGTACTAGTGGGCACTGAATAGTCACATGACCCTGTTAAGTGAAAATAATATTAGGGCTGAAGCATCTTAAATTACAGCTGCTAATTTGCTTTTCTACAATTTTAGAAAACCTTTACCAAATGATCCAATTGCTTATCTAAAAGAATAAACATTCAAGGAGAGGTAAGAAAAAGAAGATTTCAAAAAAATCAAGAAGAACTTGCCATATCAGATTTTTAAACTATTATATTATAGTTTATTATAAAAGGGAAATAAGTAAAGCAGTGTGGTGCCAGGACGATAATAAATGGCAAGAGCAATGAAGCGTAATAAAAGCATAGACAAAAAAATTATATATAGTTTCTGCTCATATATATATATACATATATACAGTATATTATATGGCCATGTTGGCACTATATGATAGAGTAGAAGAGCATGAACTTTAGAATCAGAAAAATTCAAGCCTGGATGTGAATTCCAGTTCTACCACTTCCTAGCTGTGTGCTCTTGAGCAAATTAATACTCTCACTGAATTAACTACCTAAAATCTAATAGAGGTGGTGATATGTATCTTGAAAGGTTGTTGTGAGGTTTTGAGAATCAAATGACAGTCCATCAATCAAGGTTTTTTAGGTACAAGCAACAGAGACATACTCTGGCTAATTTGGGAGGGAAAATTGCCAAATTTGCCAAAGGCTTTTGTGTTGCTTATAAAATTGCTGAGAAAGATGAAGAAAAAGGAAGAACAAGGTAGGCTCGACAGCAGCCTTGTTCACAGAAATTCATGGCACCAAAGAACACATGCGGACTTCCAACCCCACCAATGACCACTGCATGCCACAGCGAGTGCTGCCACATGGGCTCCTGGAACGTGGGTGTTGCTGATATCACACATCAGAAAGGCTTTCTGAGGTCTACCTTCTCTGGGTCAATAGATCAGGTTGTTAAATCTGGAGCAGGCCTATTGAGTGGTTGAGCCTAGATCACATGCTCCTAACCCAAGTACAGAGGAAGCTGGGTAAATAAGTTGTTGGCATTTTCACATTTTATAGTCAAGATGAGCTCTTCTTCCCTGCACGATCCATAGGATGAGGAATCCACCAAAAGAAGGAACTTCAGATTCTGGGCCACCTAGAAGATGGCACGAGTCCATTACAAGACATCTCAAAGTACCTAACACATAACAGGCAGGCAGTCTGGTAATTATGAATATTTTCACAAATCAATGGGCAAAAGATAATTTGCCAAAACAAATTCCAGTTGGGTCAAAGATTGCAAAAAGTGACCAATGTGTAAAATACATCCCTCTGTGCCCACCAGTGGTTGATCCCCACTGAAAGGATGTTAATTTAAGTACAAGTAGACATTCTAATGGTGTCTCCTCCAGGTCTGAAAACGAGGGAGAGTCTTACCTCCCTACTATTCAGAACAGGAGCCCCAGGCCTGTCTTTTTTTTCCATTTGACCAAATTGGAAACCTTCATCTTTTATTTACTGAAAATAAAATATTAAAAAAACTTCTCATATGCTTAATTTCTAGAAGTCTTCACTAGAGTCATTCAGTCAGAGTAGCAGATGGTGGTCCCAGGAGAGGTCCAGAGGCTGAAATTCCAAGCCTCTACTAAATTGTAGGTTCTTTGTAGGAAAGGGCATCCTGTGTCCTGCTATGCCTTGCACAATACTTTGAACATAGGAGGCTCATGATTGAGGAAGAAAATTGAATTGGTGGTTGTCTCTTTGAAATGTCTGGTAATGGTTTCAGGCTTGAGCACTAACTCAGATATAGTAATCTCTCTGAGCCTCAACTACCTTATCTTCAAAAGAACAAGAACACCTTACATTGTCTTTAACACCCAAACTTCTCATAACATCAAATATTGATCACTTCAAGCTCGATGAAACAATTCATAGGTGATAGCTCTCAAGTTCGTAGATAGTCAGCTTTTCAGAATATGGACTACTCTTCTTCCTCCGTTATCTATAATCCTTACTGTTCCCAATTTCCATCTGCTACTCCTATATCCATTCAAGAAAGATTAGTGAAAGATGAAAGAAGGCTGGTCATAATTTTTTTCCTTCTAGTTGTACTTCTTGGTTACATTTATCCTCTACGTTTACTGCTTTTCACTATTGTTAAAATAGATATGTGGTCTTAGGCATTAATTTCCTCACGACTGAGGTAATTCTTGCTTTCCTTTGGCTTTCTAAAAGGTTCTGATATTATTTCTTTGAGAGGGCATTTTGAGACCATTGGATGCAAATAATTATAAATATGTATATTCTTAATGTTGCTATTGCAAAAAAAGGGAAGAACTCCATTTCTTATGTATAGTTTTTGCATTTTCAAATGTTGAGCAAAAGGACTGGGTGCCAGTATAACATCCCAAAATAACACATGAATAAAGATTCACTGTCTCTGAAGGAGCCTACTCAGCTCCAGAACTGAAAAAAAGCCACTTGTCTGCCTTCTCTAATTTGTCTTCTAGAATGAAAAGGACCAAAAACTCAGTTCCCTTTAGCACAAACTCCCTATCATATTTTATTTGCTAATGTACAACTAATTTCTAAATTAAGAACATACTTACAAGAAAGGTTAAGAAGTTATTCATTCCAATCCATTAGTAAGTCTGTTTTTGACTGAGATTTTAAATAATCTTTGATAATTAGTGCATCTTGGCTTTTGGATTTCAGATAAGATGAAAGAATCTATTTTCTTGTTATTTCAGAAATATGCTAGAGGGAAGCGGGCGTGGCTCAGTGGATAGAGCACCCGTTTACCATATGGGAGGCCCGGGTTCGCGTCCCAAGGCCTCCTTGTGAGGGCAGGCCGGCTCGCGCGGCGCCGTGAGCTGATGCGGCAAGACCTCACAGCAAGGGGGAGATGAGCAGACACAGAGAAGACACGCAGCGAATGGACACAGCAACACAAGCAGCAAGGGGGGGATAAATAAAATAAAATAAATAAATCTTTAAAAAAAAAAAAAAGAAATATGCTAGATTTAGCCCAGTCAAAAGATTCCAAAGTTTCTCCCAATGAGACAAACACATTGGGAAATTCCTAAATTCTCCCAAGGAAGATAGGTGCTGTTCACATACTTCTATCACCAAATTTTAAATTAGCAAAGTGTTGAGTCTATATTTGTGATTAGGTCTGGGGTCAGGAAACTTTTTCTGTACAGGGCCAGATAGTAAATATTTTAGGTTTTGTAGGCCATACAATCTGTCACAACCTCTCAACGCTACATTGTAACATGAAGACAGCCAAAAACATTATGTAAATGACTTAGCATTACTATGTTTCAATAACATTTTGTTTATGAGCACAGAAATTTGAATTTCATATAATTTTATGTTACATGAAATATTCTTCTTCTTTTGGTTTTTTAAAATGTGAAAACCATTCTTAGCCTACAGGTCATATTAAAAATAAGTAGTAGGACAGATTTAGCCAGCAGGCCATACTTTGCAGACCCCTGTTTTGGGTAAGTTGGGCCTGGATTTATGGAGACATCTTCACTAAGTAGCATTAATTTTGAAACCCAGGCTTTGCCACATCTTCCATCATTCATGCCCAAATTCCTTCAATTTATGTTATTCATTAAAAGGAAGAATACAGCTGTATATACACTGAAATCGGATGTTTCCAGAGCACATTGATAAGTAAAAAATGTATACAGTAGGCTGAATTTCTGATTAACAAGGAAAATTATACATACGTATATGCTTGTATATACCAGAAATCTAGCAGGAGTTGCCTCCACAGAGGGGAATTTGAGAATGAGGGAGACAAGAGTACACAGGAGACTTACTTTTCACTGTATTCCATTTTGCATCTTTTTACTTTTGCACCATTTACATAAAACTATTTTTAAAATATGTTAATTTTTAAAAATCCCTTCTATGCATGTTGAAAGGAACAACTAGAGGAATTCTGAAGTCGGTTCTTATGTCTTTCAAATTAAAAGACAGGAGCATGCATTGCCAGTTCTGGACATGTTGTCTAAGAGGACCTCTAGCTGATGAAAGGAGATTATAACAACAAACAAAATAACAGCCTAGATCGGAACAATGAGCATCTTTACAAGTGTGGAGGATATATAGTATTTCAGAGACAAGAAATCTCTTTAAATAGGGAGCACATGTTGACCTTTCTAAATTTTTACCCTCATACAAATTTTTTAAATCTCCTCACAACCTAAAGATTTTTTACATTAGTCTAACTCTATAAGTTTTTTTAAAATTTTTGTGATAAAAAATATGTAGGGAAGCAGATGTGGCTCAAGCGATTGGGCTCCTGTCTACCACATAGGAGGTCCAGGGTTTGATTCCCAGGGCCTCCTAGTGAAATGCAAGCTGGCCTGTGGGGCAAGCTGGCCTGCGCAGGAGTGCTGGTCTGCCCAGGAGTGCTGGTCCGCGCGGCAAGCTGGCCCACGCGGAGTGCTGGCCCACGCAGGAGTGGTGGCCAGTGCAGAGAGTTGGTGCAGCAAGATGATGCAACAAAAAAGAGATACAGAAGACAGACAACAAGAGACGCAGCAGACCAGGGAGCTGAGGTGGCACAAGAGACTGAGCAGCCTCTCTCCACTCCGGAAGGTCCCAGGATCAGTTCCCAGTGCCACCTAAAGAGAAGACAAGCAGACACACAGAAGAACACACAGAGAGCAGACAGCGAGCACAAAACAGTGGGGGGGTGGGGGGGGAATAAATAAATAAAATCTTTAAAAAAAATGTATAACAAAGTTTGTCATTTTGACCCTTTCTAAGGGTATAGTGAAGTGGCATTAAAGATAGTTACAATGTTGTGCAACCATCATCACAATCAATAGTCAAAACTTTTCATCACCTCAAACAGAAACCCTGCCCTATTAAGCAGCAACTCCCAGTCCCTGGTGACCTCAATCTACTTCCTGTTTCTACGGTTTTGCCTATTCTAGACATTTCAGATAAGTGGTATCGTACAGTATTTGTCTTTTTATGGCTGGCTTATTTCACTCAGCATACTGTTTTCAAGACCCATATTGAAGCATGTGTCATAACTTCATTCCTTTTTATGGCTGAATAATATATCCCATTGTATGTATATACCCCATTTTGTTTATCCAGTCATCTACTGATGGCCACTTGTGTTTCTTCTACCCCTTGGCTATTGTGAATGATATTGGTATGAACATTGGTGTTCAAATATCTGCTTGAGTCCCTGCTTTCAATTCTTTGGGGTATATACCTAGGAGTGGAATTGACGGGTCATATAGTAATTCTCTGTTTACCTTTTTCTGAGGTATCACTAAAGATTTTTAAAAAGGGAAAATATGCTCACACACAAAACCATTCCCAGAAGCGCTTCCTAAATCTTGTCGTTAATCAGAGTTTCCATACTTAGAACCACCAGAGAATAAAAATGGCATAGGTTGTCGTGTATGGCTTTGTATCAGATTCACCGCTGACATTGGTGGGCCCAGAGCCAGAAAACAAATGAAGGCCTGGGCTATGGTCTGTCCACTCCTCTCCCACCACAGCTCCCCACAGAACCACGAGGGCTGGAACGCCTGCCTGTGGACACCACAGCCCGCATATCCAAGATCCACCCCCACCCCCACACAAAGAGCCTCCTCACCTGTGGTGCGCACAAGTGTAAACTTTGGGTCAGGGAATTCTGGAGGTGTGAAGCCCAATAATGTGGAAGTAGGTCTGGAGACACTGGACTCCAACTGGACATGGTCCTCTGGGCGAGGAGATTGCTCTAAATAACAGGGCACTATGGGCTCTTATAATGGGACTGTTGGAACCAGGATAGGAGACCAAAGGAACTGTATAAGAAAATAGTTCCTGTGCTTCTGCTAAAAAAAATAATAAAATAAAATAAGTAAATGAAAGAAAGTAAGAGAAAAAGTAGGAAGGGAGGGAAGGGGAGAGAAGAAAGAGAAATGCTTTTCCAATTTTTCTGCCAAAGTCCCATAACCACAAAAATGGGGTTGGAAAAATAGCTACAGGCCTTGGGGACGGGTCCAAAACTGAACATTCAAAATGTCTTTTTAAGTCTTATTTTATCTTAGAAATTCATGTAATTTTTCCCATGCTTTTCATAATGCATTTTCACATTTTAAAACATTTGAAATTAGCTTTAGTTACACTAATTAAAAGTGATGATCCAAGAAGACACTCTGTTTATCCTTTGGTGTCAAGTGCTGCCAGCACTCTACTAAGTAGCCCTGTTTAAAACCACAGTGTTACAGGCTGTAGGCCACAGTGAAATTCAACAGAGTCCCACCTCTGAGAGTCAGTCTGACCTGTGAAAATGGGGCACGGGTAATACTAAACCAAAGGGCATAGGTTTTTTGACAGGAAAAAAAAAAAAGGAAAAGTTAGCTTATGTCTGCAGTGACTTTATTTAAGCCCCCTGTGGCCCTTTCTTTGATGGGAAAATAACCTTCACACAATAAAATACGACAATGTATTTGAAAGTGCCCAGAAGAGTTCTTGGCTTATAGCAGGCCCTAAATAGATGGAATCCTAATTTGAATCTAAAGTCTGGATAAGGACCTTTACTAATGAATATGTCTCTAGTGGGTTAGAACAGGGGGTTGGCAAACTATAATCCATGGGCCAAATCTTAGCCAAGGGCTGGGTGTTGAAAAATGGGAAGGGAAGGGAGGGGGGAGG
>JAQZBX010061114.1:0-17166 GCA_029593785.1 Cabassous unicinctus
TTTTTTTTTTAAAGATTTATTTATTTTATTTAATTTATCCCCCCCTTGCTGCTTGTGCTGCTGTGTCCATTTGCTGCGTGTCTTCTCTGTGTCTGCTTATCTCCCCCTTGCTGTGAGGTCTTGCTGCATCAGCCCACGGCTCCGCGTGAGCCGGCCTGCCCTCACAAGGAGGCGCCGGGAAGCGAACCCGGGCCTCCCACATGGTAAACGGGTGCTCTATCCATTGCGCCACAGCCGCTTCCTGCCGTGAGGTTGCTGCATCAGCCCACCGCACCGCTCAGGCTGGCATGCCCTCACAAGGAGGCCTCAGGACGCGAACCCGGGCCTCCCATATGGTAAACGGGGGCTCTATCCACTGAGCCACACCCGCTTCCCCATGTTAGTGATTTTATTATGACGCCGTGATCATCACTGGCTTGCCACTTCAGTTAAATCTCCTCCTTCTTCTATTTCACCCACACACACACCTGGAAAAGGTTGCTCTTTGGGTTTTGGTTTGATTCAGGGTATTCAGTGAGATCAACATAAAGCCCCTAGTCGAGCGCCTGGCTCAATAATGGCAGCATTTCAAAGGATGGTTTAAAGCATTGGCTACTATAGAGACAGAACAGATTGCTGGTTGCAGGGGCCAGGGCAGGTGGGGAGAAACTGCTTGATGGGTGTGGGGTTTTAGGAGCGATGGGAATGTCCTGGAACTAGAGAGAGCTGATTGGTGCACAACACTGTGAGTACATTGAGTGCCCCTGATTTTGTTCACTTGAAATTTTTGCATTATGTGAATTTCACAATAATTTTTTTAAATCAGTATCATATAGGCTTTTACACAATAAAATACAAAATGCATCATGACACACAAGAATTTTACTCGACTAGCCCTTCTCCACTTTTTTTTTTCAATTTAGACTGTACAGTTTAATAATTTTTTATGATATTTACTATGTCCTGTCCTTCTCCACTTCTCATCCCTACCACACAAATGCACGCATGCACACACACACGTGCTGTACACACATGCCCACCCACGCATGCACATGCTACAGCCACTCGGCATAACTCCGGGTTCCTATACTACCTACCTCTTGCCCCGCCTGGGACGCCCTTCCCTTCAGCCACCTTCCAACTACGACGTCCTCGTCATGCTTCCCAGGTCACCTCTCACGCACCCCCGCCCCGGGACGCCCACACAGCTCCCACCCCCATCACGGCCATCAAAAAGGCTGCTCTTTCTGGCTGGCTCCCATTCTATTTGCCTTCATGGTGGCTTTCTCCTCTTCATGATGTAGTCTTATTATTTTTTAACTACTGAAAACCTCACAGCACATCCTTCCACATATCTGCACACATATCTGCAATTTGTCCTCCATCCTTCCTGACTTCTTTGTCCTATGTTTTTACAGGTATGTCCTTAGGAACAAAGACATGTTCATGATGGCAGCTGTGTTTATTGAGTGTTAGTATGTGCCAGGCACCTTGGCTCTTGAAGAGCTGCAGGAATTATCCCTATTTTACAAACAAAGCAGCAAAGTAAATGGCCTGAGTCACCCAGAATGGTAGAGCAGAGCTTTGGACCAGGCACTCTTGCTTTTAACCATCACACTATAGAAATATTTCACAAATTTCTCTCACCACAAATGTGACTTCTTGCCATAATCTACACACCACTTCTTACGCCAGTCACAATTTTTGTCATATCCATCCACTGTCTATACTTATCTACGTATTGTTTTTCTTTAAATCCACTCACTTCTACTTAACAGTGAAAACCTGACATCATGACAATAAACATAAAGCAAGCATCCCCTGCTGGAAAGAAAGGAAAAGATAAAGAAACAAAAGCTACAAACTCCGGTCCTTCTAGTCTAGGTAGATGTTACAGCTGCCCAGGATGCTCAGAGGCCAGTTTGTTCAACGTGGAGAGCTCGGGAGGGGTTCCAGACACACTGGCATCCAGCTGAGACTTGCTTCTCTCAGGAGCAGGACTGAGAACAAACTTTAAAGAGGAATAGCTTCCTCACTCATGGTTTAACGCCACGGCAGCGCTGCCTGCACCCCCTCTGGGACCCACAGTGGGAGGACTCAGTCTCTTCACACCTGTGCAGTGCAGGCACCAGCCACTCAGCACCAGCTCTGCGGCAATGGAAATGGGTGGCATCCTGGTGGGTACAGGCCGCACATGGGCCTGCCAGCATTCTTTGTCTCACCGTTTGGGAAATACCCCCTGCAAATGACTTCATATACTTCCAACACCAGCCGCAAGTTCAGGGGTTCCCCCTACCCCCTCAGGTTCAATAATTTGCTAGAATGACACAGAATTCAGGAACGTGCTTTACTTAGGATTAGTTTATTATAGTGAAAAGGATACAAATAAGAAGAGACACACAGGGGTGAGGCTGGCAGGTTCTCAAACACTAGGCTTTCTTGGCTCAGCTCATAGAGTCAGAACGCATCACCCTCTCAGCGCATCATTGTCTGTGGATCAGAGAAGCTCTGCGAGCTCCCGTGTCCAGAGCGTTTATTGGGGTTTCATTACGTTGGCATGATTGGTGGAATCAGTGCCCACGTGGTTAAACTCCGTCTCCACCCCACTCCTTTCCTGAGAAAGTCAGGCTGTTATCACATAACTCAACCCAACCCCCTAATCAGGTGGCCAGCCCCCCACCCTAACTAAGACCACCCACCCTGGCTGGCCCCATCCTATCATCTGTTAGCACAAACCATCAGTTATGGTCTGGGGCCCACCTTGAATAACAAAAGATACTCCTGCAGATCCCAAGGATGTCAAGGTTACCCCTACTCCCACCCCCCCAGTGGCAGGGACAAAGACCAGACTTCTTTTTGGTGGCCAGATTCCTTCCTCTGCACCCACACACTACACTGACCTAAACTCTCTGAGCCTTGGGCGCAGCTGCAGGGGCTGCCGAGGCGCAGGCAGGGCCCTAACCTGGAGTCTTGTGTTCCAGCACAACATGCCTTTCTGGAGGATATCCTGCCACGCAGACCTGGAGGCGTTGAGGCACGCCCTGGAGCTGGAGTATTTATAGCAGAGCCAGGGGGCAACACCTGGCATGGTCGGATGCATCACACCCACCCAGGCCCCCTGCCTTCCCCACCTCCCCAGCGAACACTCCAGAGATCCAGACGCTGGACATCCCGGCAACAGGACGCATCCAAGGACCATCTCAGAGGCTGTCCTTTCCATAGGGTCTGGAGAAGCAAGGAACCCATTATTGGCTTCGGAATATTTGACTTGGGGACAAAGGATGGCTCAGAATCCAGACTTTTCTATGAGATTCACAGAACAAAAGCAAGGAATTGCTGATTTGTGGGAAAGCTGGTGGTGAGGAGGGGCGGATTCTTTTTTTTTTTTTCTCTTTAATTTATGGACTAATCTCATTACTTCGGTATTACGCTCTTGTACCCGTGTTGGTGTTTTTCTTAGTCGTTGGTTTGGTTTTGTGTTTGAACTGGCATGTGGGGCAGGTCACAGTTCTAATTTAAGCGCTCTCTTCTCCAAGTTGTGCTCTGGGGGGGACAATCATTCTGTGGCCATTACTGAGGGAGGTGGTTTGGGGCGGTCGGGAAGACTATTGCTTATTTTTGTTTGTAAAGCCCTTACCTGACGTCTTGTGGACAGTGCACGTGCCTTATGCTGCCATCTTGTTTTCTAGGAAGAGGGGACGCTGGGAAGGGAGCAGTACTCTGTGATGGATAAAAGGCATTAAATAAAATCACGTTTACATTTTGAAGTTGGGTAGGATGTAGCTAATTTATTGCCACTCTTGAAGTTTCCAAATGTGTTGGTCTTTCTCAGGACTTTTTAGTTAGAAAAGAATAAAATCCAACTCAACCTGGCATAAGCCAAAAAAAGGAAAATTGTCCTCAGGAACCTTAGGTGACATCTGTGTTCAGGCATAGTTGGGTCCAGGTGATCAAATGACTTTCTCTTGTCTTACCTCTCAGGCATGCTCTCACATGTGTGGCAAACATGGCTCCAAGAATCTTTCAGCCAAACCATACCAGCAGAAAAAGAGCACTTCTTGTACAGTACTGGCAAAAGCCCCAGGATTGTGTCTCGTTGGCCTACCTCAGTCAAGGGGCTCCCCAGGAACCGGGTTAGGGTTGGATCCTTCATGAACAGACAGTTGGGAAGTACTGGCCCACAAAGGGGAAATCAGTGAACTGCTGCTAAAAAAGGAGGGGAACTGGGAATTGGACTGGAAAACATAATAGACTTCCATTCTAATGATAGGTCTTTATTTTCTGGTGAATGAGAAGTAAGTCAAAGATCCAGTGAGGGGCAGGAGAGATATCTGGAAAAGTTCTGAGGACATCTGGGCACCACTGTTGCCCACGGAGGACCAATCAGGGCTTAGAGCCACCTGATTTGGATGCTAAGCAGAAATATAGGCTCCTATCTCTATCTATGTTAGTGAAATCCAGGGTGACCAGCTGGCTAGTGCCCATGTCATTGGAGATGGGAGATGACTTGGCTATTGGAGTCTCCGAGTTAGAATCTCTGATGGATAGAAAGCCATCACCAAGGGTAATAGAGACTTCCCCACTACATTCTGAGTAGATACTGTCAGTTTCATCTCTCTATCCTCAGAATCAAGCACAAAGCCTAACAGAAAATGGAATCCTATTATTGATGGAATGAAAGGAAGGATGGAAGTATAATTGGAATCACAGATAATTGAATGTGTGAATGGACATTTAGACAGATGGATGAGTGGATGGTTGGATGGTTAAATAGTTGGGTGGGTGGGTGAACGGGTGGGTAGATTGCCGGTTAAGTGAATGGATGGTTGAGTGATTGGAAGGTGGAGAGATGATTGGGTGGTTGGAGGATGGACAGAGAAATGGCTGGAAAACAATGTGGGGATAACTAGATGGATGGTTGGATAGATCATGGATGGATGGACAGATGACTGGCTGAATGGTTGTATGGTAAGATAAATGAATGGATGGTTGTTTGGATGAATGATTGGGTGGTTTTATGAAAAGATGGATATTTGGTTAGGTGAATGGGAAGTGGATACTTGAATGAGCAGGTAGATGTGTGGATGGATTAATGGCTGATGGTTGATAGTAATGATATAATGGAAGGATATGTGGATGTGAGGATGGTAGGATGGCTGGATGGATGATGGTTAAATGGAAGGCTGAATGGAGATAACATATCCCTATAATGGCCTAAAACATCTGGGTTAGCCTCACTCTTATCTGGCAGAATAGGTTTCTTCTAGAATAACTTGGGAGGATATGACTGGAGGAGCTGGCTTCTGCCTGGAGTCGGGAAAGGGACTGGAGCAGACCTACCCTTGGAGGTCAGTAATGTGAATACCCTTGGCTTTCTTTTGGCTCCCCATTATTTATCTCCCCTGCCACATAGGCACAGATGATCTCTCCACCGCTTCCTTCCTTCCACCATCAAAAACCTCCTTTCAGGTCTAGAGTCAACGAGTAAATTACTTATTAAAAAACATGTTTCTTAACATTTTTTTTCATTTTTCTTAAGTCAAAGGTAGAAAAGCACTAATAGAATTTCAGTCATGCACAGAGAAAAAGGTTGGTGGGGGTAGGGCAAACAGATGGGCTTTCCCCTAGACCCTGAAATTAAACTGTCTATGTGGTCACTTATTTTCTGCTGTGGCTGGTTCTGACAGAAGCTAGTCTCTAAGGTAAGTGGTTTAGCCTGAATTCTGCATGGCTCAGAGCTGCCTGGGGCAAGGACATTGTCTTTTTCATCTGTAAACTCCGTGGCCATCACAGAGATGGTACTCCATGAGGGGTGGGTGGGTGGGTGGATATTTGGTGATCCCAGGCTACCTGCCTTCACTGTGTCCCCAGCAGTGTCTTGCAGCTCTCCAAAACACTTAGAAAGTAGAGTACCTGGACTGTTCGGCACTCACAAACAAAATCCCTTGGCCTCTCAAAAGTTCAAGCATGTCTCCAGAACTTCCTGACAAGCCCAGGAGAAGAATGGAGATCCACAGGAAGTCTGCAGGGCTGCCTCTGGAGCTGAAGGAATTTCCAAGGGATATAATTTAATTTCCAAGGGACTTAAACGTCAAGACCTAAAGCTACCGTTAGGATTTTTTCAGTTGCAAATGACAGAAACACAATCAAAGTGGCTTAAACAATAAAAAATTCTTTGGCTCACTTGACTGAAAGGTTCCAGAATGTACATGTTCAGATGCCTCCGCCCCCAAGGCAGAGTTCAAGGCATGTCTTGAAAATTCAGTCTCTTTCTCTCCATCTCTGGACTGTTTTCTCTAATTTGTCTTCATTTGTAGGCAGTAAGCCAACAAAGTGGAAACTGTGGATGGAGTAATACAACAGAGATTTCCGTTGACAAAACACTGCTTACCTCTTAAAGGATCACTGCTTAGGAAAGACTGTTACTGAGCAAAGCGAGAGGTTCTCTGCCTGATGTGCTCAAATGGCCAATTCCTGAGACACCAGGTTTCAAAGGGAGAAAGAGTTTATTGCTAAACTCAAAGCGCAAAGCAAGAGATAGAGCGGCCTGTCGGCCTAAAATCTGTCTCCCCAAACTAGGGAGATTCTGATAGTATCTGAAGACAGGCAGGTTTATGCTAATGAGTATAGTGGCTCGAGATGATGAAGTTAGAGATGATCTAATAATTGAGCATGTGCAGATTGATTACATGCCTGGTCACAGAACACAGGTAAGAAAATGGCGGCCTCAATATGATGACGGGCATGAGTTTTAGTATGATAATGAGGTAGAGGTCACTAATAGGTTAAGGTTTGAGCTACTGCACCTGTCAGGCAGGCCAATTTTGGTTAGCTCTAGCTTCATCTAGTAAGATAGTTTAGGAATTGGGGTGGGTTAGTTCTGGACTGACTCAAGTTCCTTCATTAACAGAAAGGAGAAGCAGCTGTGGCTCAAGCAATTGAGCTCCGTTTACCATATGGAGGACCCAGTTCCATCCCTGGGACCTCCTGGTGAAAAAATGAAAAACGGCGTCCCAGACCCACGCGGAGAGGCGCAGGCCCCACGTGGTGAAGCCGCTCACTGAAAAGACGATGATGCAACCAGATAGGAAGAAAAAATAGGCATCAGGGTGCTGTCTAGTGATCATAAGACTCCAAAGTTGAAAAGCAAGAAGGGGGGGGTACAGGTGGGGACAATCACAAGGTTTTTACAATCTCAAGAAAGAGGTTTTATGGTTTTACAATCATCAAAGATCAAGACATCTGGGTTCTAGTTCAGCGAGTTTCAGTAATCTCAGGGGTTTGGGCTGTTCTACAATATACTAGAAAGTAAAAAGGCATCTATACAACAATTCAGTAATCATAATCATTTGTGAATTCTTAACGTTCAGTTTCAAGGTCATCAGGTTAAATTCATTATGAGTTAAGTTTCCTTATGGTTTTAAGTATTTAGTGTTGGTTCTTCCTCAGTTACTTGTAACCAAAAGCATCCAACTGATACAGCAAATAATAAAGTATTAGTAGTTCTACTATATCACTCTGATTTCTACTTAGTAAGTCAATATTTTATGTTACTGACAACTGGACCAGGGCATTTCTTCATCATTTATTAGCTGAGAATCCAAAATGCATTAGGCAGTGTCCCAGGCACAAGGGACAAATTGAATAAGACATGATCCTTGCAAAGAAAACACTGATAAATGTGGCATGTTTTAAAAGCTTCTTTACAGGCTTGCTTCATCAACACATATACTAAAAACTTCTTTAAAAAACATAAGCAAAGGGGAGCGGATGTAGCTCGGTGGTTGAGCATCTGCTTCCTACATATGAGGTCCTGGATTTGATCCCCGATGCCTCCTTAAAGAAAAATTAAAAAAATAAAATGAGCAAAATTCAAATTGAAATTCAAATCACAGGTAAGAGCTCTTATGTGTAAAGGGCCCTTAGAAAGCAATAAGAAACAGATCAACAATCAAATAAAAATGGCCAAAGGCTATGATCAGACAGCACATTAAAAAAAGAACATATAGGGAAGCGGGTGTGGCTCAATGGATAGAGCTCCCGTTTACCATATGGGAGGCCCCGGGTTCGCTTCCTGGAGTCTCCTTATGAGGGCAGGCCGGCCCGCAGGGCACGGTGGGCTGATGCAGCAAGACCTCACAGCAGGAAGCAGGTGTGGCTCCATCCATAGAGCCCCCGTTTACCATGCGGGAGGCCCCGGGTTTGCTTCCCGGGGCCTCCTTGTGAGAGCAGGCCGACCCGCACGGCGCGGTGGGCTGATGCAGCAAGACCTCACAGCAAGGGGGAGATAAGTAGACACGGAAGAAACACACAGCGAATGGACACAGTAAAATACAAGCAGCGAGGGGGGGATAAATAAATAAATAAATCTTTAAAAAATAAAAATAAAAAAAAAAGAACATATAGGAGAGCTGGTGTAGCTTAGTGGTTGAGCACCAGCTTCCCACATAAGAGGTCCCAGGTTCATTCCCTGGCCCCTGTACCTTAAAAAAAGGAAACAAAGCAAACAAAAAATACATATATATATTATATATATATATTATATATATACTCTTAAACATATAAAAGGGTGCTCAATCTCATAATAAGAGAAATGCAAATACACTAAAACATTTCCTATGTCAGATGGCAAAATAATCTGAGAGTTAGGACTCAGTACTGTTGGAGCCCAGTACTATTGGAGTACTGTGGGTATATGAGCCTTCTCATGCATTGCTGGTGGAAGCTGAAATTTCCCTCCTAAGGAGCCAAAGTTGGCAGTATTTATCCAATTTTTAAGTGCATATGTCTTTTGACACAGCTGTACAAAAAGAATAAAACCATCTCCCCTTTTTCTATATGGAAAGATCTCCAAAACATTCTGCTGTGTGAAAAAAAGCCAGTTGTAGAACAGCATGTGGCTCATGCCACATTTTGTGTAAAACTGGAGGGAAAAATAAGAAATATATAGTATTTACATTAAAAATTTTTGGAAGGATATACAAGAAATGAATAAAAGCAGCCACCTGTGGGAGGCCTTGTTTAATATGTTGAACCTTGTGAGTGGATTACCTGTTGGAAATCTTTAAAAGTTAGATCTCAGTTCTGGAGATTTCTCTGTCCTAGCCTGTGGCCCTGGGGAGCTAGTTTCCAGCTGCAGTCTCCCCCAGGGCGACGCCAGCCTTTCCCTGAGGGGCAAAGGCTCTGGGCTCTGAGGACGGGGTCTGGGGTCGGGGTGGGGGGGTCAGAGCCAGCTGGACTCTCTTGGTCTTGGATTTTGGATTTTATTCTAAAGCCAGTGAGAAGACATCAGAGGGTTTTAAGCAGGAGGGCAGTAGGATCTGATTTACATTTTTTAAGTGTAAATGGGGAGAATGGTTTGGAGGGAAAAACAGGACAACCAGTCAAAACCTATTTCCTTCATGAATGTAGAGGGGAATTTTTTAACCTTTATAAATTTACACACAGTTGTTGCACAGATCTCAGTCATTCAACTTAATGTTTTTCTGTATGATCACACTTGAGTAACACCACCCAGATCCGATGGAAAACGTATCCAAGCTCCTAAAAGGTTCTCTCCAGCCCCTTCCCTATAACTGCATTCCACTACTGTTCTGATTCCTACTACCAAGATAGGTCTGTTCTAGAACTTTCATATAAACAGACTCAGAACAAACTATTTTGTACCTGGCTTCTCTCATAATATTTTCAAAATGCATGCATGTTGTCACATGGGTCTGTAGTTCCTTCCGTGTAAAGAAGAATATGGGTAGCAAAAACACTCAACCATTTCCCCTGCTGCTTTGAGCTGGTTGGTGGGAGCCCAGCGCCAGCAAAGCCATGCTCACCTCCGACCACCAGAGGGCAGTGCGAGTCCACAGCTGGCCCGAGCCCCCCACAGATGCTACCCAATGTCGGGCCTGGAAACGAGAAAGAATGCCAGGGAGTCCAGAAGCATCTTCTTCAAGCTGTGCCCAAGCTTCAGGGGTTGCATCCGTGAAACTGCAGTGCCATCGGCCATGTGTTCAGCCCAAGCGGTCATGATAAGCTGACCTTCCGCAGTGACTGGTATCAGAGAGGAAGGAAGCTTAATACTTTATCACCATCTGCTGGTGCCTCACGAGACTTGCAGAGCCAGCAAGAAAAACGGTTCTTCCCCCGAACCTGAGCAGAGGGCGGCGTCTACACTGCGAGGCAAATGGACCCCGTGGTGACTTCAGGAACAATCCAGCAACCCACATTGCCCAACTCTTACAAGTTAACGTCTCTCATTTTAAATAGTGTAATTGTAATCATAGTTAAAACTATTTGAAAAAAAATGTTGGGATTTATTCTTATCTCCAGAAGTTCATTCTAGAATAATGATACCCAGCTTCAACCAAATATTGATTTTAAAATCACCTTTGGCCAAAGGTGAGTCTGGGAAACTTGGACTGGAGCTGGGGCAGGTGTCCTTGTTCTCCTCCAGGCCCCGCCGTCGTGGCGCTGCATGGATCTGTGGCCCCTTCTGTGAAAAGGAGAAGATGAGTAACAAAAACGCTCACCAGTGGGGATCTGGGCCCACAGACCCAGCCCACCTGTCTCTCCGCCCGTGGATCAGACAGGCCACCTGCTGTGACTGAATAAGACACTATCCCAGCGTCCAACATTTACCAAGCCTTTGACCCACATTGACTCATTGCATGTCCATCACCACCCAGCCGCCCTGGAGAGGAAGGACCATGTGAGGGTCCTGGGCAATGGGGCCAGGTCCCAGACGTGCTGGAAGGTTCACCTCTGAACTTCAGTGTTCTCAGCTGTAAAATGGGGGTGATAATAAAACCAGCCTCACCGATGTGTTGATAGGACTGAATGCATTCAGACATGAACAGCACTTAGAAAAGTAGCTTTCTTTTTTTTACTGCCATCCACAAGAAATGCATATTACATCAAGACCCCATATAACATGTATATACGTGTATGTGAGTCATGTGTGTATATATAAAATATATTTCACAAAGCAATGCCTACAGACTACTGTGAGTCATCCTGTTATTTTCCATCCTATTTTATTTCAATTTTTAAATGATGCAGATCACAAGCCACTAAATCAGTATTTCACAACACACAGTTTGAAAACCACTGGTCTAGAACAACATTTGGCAAACAATAAACTCACCCAATGAATTGTCATTTTTATAAGCCCCAGAATGGGAAACAGGCTCAGAGGTGCTGGGTCACAACCTCACAGCCGGAAGGTGGCAGAACCTGGGCTCTGACCCAGGTCTGTCTGACTCCTAAATAAATTCTCTTCAGCCAGAGGTTGCAAACTGGCAGCTCAGGGCCAGATGTGGCCCACAGATAAGTTTTCTTGCTCTTCACATAATTTTTTAAAACTTCAAGCCAAAGTTTTTAAAAATAGGAGCTTTCACTCAAAATCTAGACTCAGCTTCTCTAAAAGAAAAGAATTGGAAGATCTGGCAAGGCTGGGCCTGCACTTATGCCTGGTCAACTGGCCACCCCCTTTAACTGATGCCAGTACTCTGCAAGTGCACCTGTTTTCCACAGTCCCCTCCACCCCCTGATGCCTCCCTGGCATAGAGGATCAACATCAGCTGTCATGTATCATCACACATTTTTCTTCTTAGGAGGAGATTTTTCTATCAAAGATGGAAAAACAAAAACCAAACCAAGGGGACTACATGTTTCAAGAAAAATATAGATCCATGACCATTTATTTGTGGAGCTGAAGACTATATCAACACATTTAATATACAAGAAAAGCAAGTCTAATACTCCCTCCCCGCCCCCAGCTGCTTCACTGTAAGTTCTTTGCCTGGCTCTATATCTGTTTTGTCCACAGCTATATTCCCAGCACCTGCAGCTTTGCCTAGCACAGAGTGGGTGCCTATATACCCCATCCTACAAACAAATGCATTTGCGACTTTATACAAAAGCTTCTCCAATACGCCTAAGACATAGTGATTAAGAGCTGGCATTTTTTAATCAGCAGATTGGGTTCAAGTCCAGCTCATCCTTCTGCTGTACCTTCCTGTATTGAAGAGACTGGAAAGCTAAAAAATGTGACTTCCCAGACCCCTTTACAGCCAGGGTATCTAAGAGCCCACCAAGGCCCCGTGGCCTTCCTTCGCCCCCTGAGATATGCCAAGTTTCCCACTGTAGGGTTTTCTTGGCTCCTTTTCCCTGGAGCGCTCTTCCAGCCAGGTTCGTGGCTCCCAACTCCAGCTGCCCCGGGTCTAAAAGTGCCCAGGCCCCACCCCCGAGAGTCTGATGTACACTCTCAGGAAGGGAGGGGCATTGGTTTGTGTTTTCAAATCTCCCCAGGTGCTTTTAATGCTGAGTGGTGGTTAAGAATCGCTGTCTGAGGTATCACGGCTGGAAGTTTCTACTGAAGGTCAGCTCCTGGGAGAGCCGTCCCTGCTCAGAGCCCCCACCCACCCTCTTTACCTGGCTTTATTTATCACCAACGCATCTACCCTGCCAAAGGGTCTATTATGTATGTGATTACTTCCCAGTGAGAATGTCAGATCGATGAGGACACCGACCGCCCCGGTTTTGCCCACTGCTGTGCCCCCAGGCCTGGCTCACTGAGCAAATGGACCGGTTTGGCCCAACTTGGCTCACGAGCTCCCGGACCCCAGGGGTCCGGCTCCGGCTCTGCGGGTTGCAGTTCCGCTCTCGGGCCAGCAGGTGGCGAGAGAGCCAGATTGCATAAAAGGCCGCCCGAGGCCACCGGGGCTGCCTGTGCGCCCCCTGCACCCCCCACGCTCCGCGTCCTCCCCGTCCCGGTGCCTGCCCCGAGCCGGACCCTCGCCGAGAAGGAAAAGGGGCAAGGACCCTGGTAGCTCCTGCCGGATTCGTCAGCACCCACCGGCTTCTCCCATGTTCTCCGCATTCCCGGGGTCAGAGTCACCAGCCTCTGAAAACCCTCGGCCCAGGCAAAGGTCGGCGGGACAGGCGCTGCCGCCCTGCTGGAACCGCCACCTCCCGCCCCCTCTCCTGGGAGCTGAACCCCACAGCGGCCGCTCCAATTTGGCCACCCGCTGGCCCTCCCAAGCGGGCGATTGCCCTGATGCCCTGGCCAGGCAGGTCCCCACGAGGCCGCTGCAGGTCTGCCTGTTGTCACCAAGGTTTGAGACAATCTGAAGATCCACCAATTGAGGGCCGTTAAATTCATTACCAGCTGTGCCCACCTCGTCTGCTCTGCCAAGCCTGGGTTCTGCAAAACAAACAGCCATACTAACTTTGCTCAATGGTATTTTAAAAAAGAAAAGGCTGCGACAGAATGACAGGGGATAGGACAGAGGTGATCTGAAGAGCAAGCCCACCACGGAAGGCTGTGCCAGGCCGAGGGAGCTCGGGGGCCAACGGCTCAGTGACAAGCAAGGGCTTGGCTGGCCCCAGCCGGGAACAGTAGGAGGCCACGCTCACCTCTCACAGCCTCGGCCTCTTGCCCTGTAAAATAGGGCTATGCCTGCCTCACTCTCGCCCGCCCTCAGAATAGAGGGAAGGTGCACATGCGTGCCCATAAAAAGCAGCTCAAGTGTTTTTAACTAAAAAAAAGGTACAAATACTGCCCACCTAATGGCAAGAGCACTTAGTAGGAGTGTGCTTAGCCTCTCACTAGCTCCGTGGCTCTGAGCGAGTCACTTCCTTGGGCCTGCTTCTGCAGCAGCCAGGGGGCGATGGCACCAACCTGCCTCCTCTCGGGGTGGCAGCAGCTCATTTTGGCTCTGCCCAGTCTCAAGGATCAAGGGGAAAATGAGTGTCCACCATGCAAACACCGCAGGCTGCTGGCCTGGAACAACCGGGGCCTTCCGACCTCATTCATTTCTTCAAGCCACACATCTCCTCCCTGTTCATCAAGCATTGTCAAGGTCACACATACATACCCGACGACCTTCCCACTTGCTGGCCCTTCATCCACTGTAGCTTCCCACAGGCAGTCCCTCCTCATTCAGACCTCAGCTCATCCGTCTGCTTCCCGAGAGCCTTCTGTGTGGTGCGAGCTGGAGTAGCCACCTCCACCTTTTGGTTGTGCTCTAAACCACCCCACTTTATTCCCTTCACAGCACACAAGTCAGCAATCTACAGCTCACAGGCCCAGTTCGCTACTTGTTTTGGTATAGCCCATGAGCTAAGAGCGGTGTGTACATTTTTTTTTCAATATTACTGTAGAGCCATTATAGGGCTCTTTTTTTATTTATCCCCACCCCCTCGTTGTTTGCACTTGCTGTGTCTGTCTTCCCTGTTTCCCCTGGAGGCACCAGGAACCTGAACCCAGGACCTCTGATATGGGAGGGAGGCACCTAATCGCTTGAGCCACCTCCATTCCCTGCTTTGTTACGTCTCTCGTGTTTTTCTTCTTGTGTCTCTAGTTGAGTCAGCTTGTCACACCTGTCCATTGCATCAGCTCGCTGTCTTGCTCGTCCTCTTGAGGCACGAGGAATCTCCATTCCCTGCTTTGTTGTGCCTCTCATTATGTTTTTCTTCTTGTGTCTCTTGTTGCACCAGCTCGCTGTCTTCTTTAGGAGGCAGCGGGAACTGAACCAGGAATCTCTCTGTGGCAGGCAGGAGCCCAGTCGCTTGAGTCACATCACTTCCCTGGTGTTTACATTTTTAAATGTTGGAGGGGAAAAAAGCAAAATAGTATTTTGCGGCACATGGAAATTAAATGAAATTCAAATTCCTACCACTCTAAAACTGTATTGCACTTCAGCCACGCCCATGTGTTCACATCGTGTCTGTGGCGGTCACGTACTACACAAAGACAGGCACCGCGCAGACACCGCGCGGCCCGCAGAGCCTCAGGTGCTTACCCCGTGGTCCTTTTGGGAAAAACGTTGCCGACCCGACTTCACAGCACTTAACACGATAAACCATCTTGTTCACATAATTTTTGAAACTTACATATGGTCTGTCTCCTGTGAAGAGTGTCAGCCCATGCCCCCCTCTGGGTGACCACTCTAGTCCCGGGGCTGACAATGGAGCTTGGGCACTAGGAAGTAGGACCCTCTAAACACGTGTTGAGTCACAAAATGACTGTCACGCCCAGTAAAACGCAACCCCCAGAGGGCACGGACCAGAATCTCGGGTTCACCATCGTATCCTCGGGGCCTAGACGGTGCCCGACACATAACAGCAGGTACTTATTTATTTGCTGATGGCATAAATACATTTCCCACGTGCATAGTTAGTTTCCTAGGGCTGACTTGAGTGCCACAAGCTGGGTGGCTTGAAACCACAGAAACAGATCCTCTCTCAGCTCTGGAAACCAGCTGTCGGTCGGCAGGGTGCGTACCGAGAGCTCTCGGGAAGAAAGCTTCTGGCGCTGCCAGCACGCTGGGGTATCCCGGGTTGGTAGATGCGCCCCTCCTCTCTGCCGTCCCCCGGCCTGTCTTCCCTCTGGGCCTGGGTCTCTGCTCTCCAAACCTCCCTCCCCTCAGGAGGGCACCAGTCACTGGATGTAGCTCCCCCCACCCCCTCCCAGCACCACCTCATCTTGACCCGATTACATCTGCAAAGACCCTATTTCCAAAGAGGGTCACGTTCACAGGTGCCAGGCTTTAGGACACCAGCAGCTCCTGGGGAACAGTCCACACCACTCTTCAAAACTCCCTGGCAGACCCCACCGAGTCTTGGTTCTTGGCAGGAAGGGGATAAGGGCACCTTTTCTGGGCAACACTGGATTCCAGAGAAAGAAGACCTGCTGCCTGAGAAATTTAGCCTCGCCCTGTCCAGGCTGGTTCATTCTCCTCCAGCCCTATCCATCTTCAGCCAGGTCTGGAGCCAGGGACCAGGGTGGATCAGGCTGACCTGGACGTGCTTGGGCAGCCCCGGGCCTGTTAGCTCAGGCCTCCCCGTCTTGGTCATGGAAAGACAACTCATGCCCCTCCCATGGGCTTTCTGAAAATGACCCAGGATTTCCCTATCTCATGTCTCTGCCAGCAAATTCCAAGGAGCTGGAATCTGCAGGCAAGCACCCACGAGGCATTGTCTATAATGCGCCCTACCTGTGCATACCTGCCGGACCCACTCACGGCCCCTCTCTCCTGAGTCCGATGGTGCACACAGCCATCCCGACCAAATGGAGAACTGTAAATTCGAGGAAGACCAGGCCATTGTTCCAAAACAGTTTAATTAAAAAAAGGTGAAGAATCTGAAAAAACGGGAGGGAAACCCAAAATAGCATACCGTGTGAGTCTACTGCCTCAGTCACAAATAAAGACCACCATCAAAAAAGATATTTAAGTTTAATACAAATTTTATACAAAGAAAATGTGAAAAAATACTTCCATATGCTAAAAGCAATTATGCTTCACAAATAAGGCCAGCTAGGCTATTTTTTTTTTTTGACAACTGCAATTCACAAATGTTCTCTCTCCTTTTTTCTTCTAATACTTTCTTTTTATTTCTTCTCTAATATGGGTAACTAGCTGGAAACTGTACAGTTTGCATCCTCTTATCGACAATGAAGAGAAAGTAAACGAGACTAAAATGTACAACAAAATGTACTGGAATGCTATCATACAATTAATTTTCTCATATACATACATCACCTTTTGCTTTGTTCAATGCTTCTTGTTTTACACAACATACAAAATGTACTACAGCATACGTAGTGTATCGAGACAGCATGGTCGGTCTTGCTTTCTCTCATACTGCCTTTGTTTCATGCTTACATAAAAACGTAAAATTCCATCATATAAATAATACATACATGCTTCATCCCAGACTCAAATGTCCTTTGCGTGCATCTTGCCTTCAAGTTCTTGCTTCTGAGAGGCACAGCATCTCTTGCAAAGTGTGTGTGTGTGTGTGTGTGTGTGTGTGTGTGTGTGAAGGAACCACAAAGCAAAGAAAAGATTCCTCTTTGTTTCAGAGCTTAGGACCCTAACACTTCTTTCTTTTCTGCAATTGAGCAGGGCTTGTTTCTGTCTTCTGTAAACAAGGACATCGTTTTCCCTTTTAGGAGTAGAGTTATCACTGAAATCACATAAACAAGCTAACTTCTGGTCCAGAGAGCTCGCATTCCGTAACATAACAATGTGGCATCTGAAAGGGGTCTATGGCTTGCTGTGATGTGTCCACGACATCCCGATGTGCTGCGGACAGAAATGTGAATGGAAACGTCTTGCTTTCCTCTGGGCATCCAAGGACCATTTCCTGGGTGCAAAGGCCACCCCTGCGCCCAGGGTTCCGCTACTT
>JAQZBX010061115.1:0-11544 GCA_029593785.1 Cabassous unicinctus
TCTCAAATCAGCAAACAAAAAGGTAGAAAATCCAATGTTAGAAAACACTTCTGTGGTAAACTTACTTGGTGACACCTCTATTCTTGATGACCTCTTTAAGAGTCAAGGGAACTGTCCCACACAACTGCCAAAGAAAGTTCTTTCAGAGCCCATGGAAAAGGCAAAACAAAGACCAAAAGATTTCTGGGATATATTGAATGAGCAAAATGACGACAGTCTTAGTAAACTCACCGACTTGGCAGTAATAGAAACTTTATGTGAAAAAGCACCCCTTGCTGGACCCTCCAAAAGGAAAGAAGAGCTAGAAACGTCTCTTTGGAAATCAAATGAGAAATTTCTGTGGAAAAAGTTTAGCTCAGATGATAGAGATGAAAACTCAACCAGTACTTCAAGTAATACATAAACATACAAATGAATTACTACGCCAATGAACATCTGCCATAAATGTTTACAGCACTGGATTCTACACTAATTATATTACCGTGAACTCAATTGTCAACATATATTTCTATTAAACTCTTGCTCTAGGGCTTGTTTTTGGTTTTGTTTTTTTAAGTCTAAAAATGTTATCATGTGTTTGTTTTCCTTGATAGCTAATGTAATCTTTTCAAGATTATGGTTGTATCATGGTATAAACCTGTTATGAAATGGAAAAGATTCTAGATTTGTAATCAGGAGATCTGGGGCATCTCTTATTGTGTAATTATATGAGCCTAAATAAGTCACTTTCCCTTGGTGTGCCTCTGTTTCCTAATATGAAGGATGAAGGGTTTAGATCATCATGAATGCTTTTTCAGTTTTAAAAGTTTTGATTCGCTCTCCCAGATTCCATTAAGCCGTAAACCAAATCATGCCCACCTCTCCAAAGCAGGTCTACATTGTATCTTTCTTACCAGCATTTGGAAAATCATTAAAGTGGGTTTTTTCCTTATCCCTCAGTATCATGTTCTGCTACTATGAAATTATTTTAGGCAAAAGTCATAACTGTTACTAACTATATGATACTATATTATTAGTAATTTTATAACAGCTTAAAGTCAAAGGGCTTGTTGGTAACTTTGCTCTGTGAGATAGTGCACTAAATTAATATCATCATTAATCACAGAATGCTAGTGCCTCCATTTTGTATGTAACAATTATGATTTAATATTAATAAAGCTTTTTATGTACTTTTTTATTTCTTAAATATGAAGAAATGAGTAAAGGTTTGATTTTATTTGGAACTGTTATATTGTTGAATTTGATTTATGTAGTTTATAACCCAGCTGGAATATGCTCACTGTTGAATCCCTTTATTTAAAAACACTCACTCAGCCTCTGTATGTACTGTTCTAGGAGCTCGAGATGTACAGGTGCAGCACTGCTACATGTGAAAGAAAGGCAGTCGTATCTGCAAAGCCCCTGGCATCGTGCCTGGCACGTTATAGGCAGCAACCTAAGCTTTGGCCGACTCTTCCTTCAGATGGCTGTTGCACCTTTGCCTCTGCTGAGCAAACAGGACTGTGATAGGAGGAAGTGTCCATCCTGTAAATGGCAGTGAACCAGGAAATGGTTGAGCTGAGGGATCATGGTGATTGTGTTGACAGGGAAGGGCTTTTGGAGTATCCAGGATGTGGAACTATTGCTCAGAAATGGAAAAAAAAATCTTTTCTTAAGGTACTGAATGGCCAAGTAAGTTAGTTCAGCTAGGGCAGTTTTACCCTTAGAGAAAAGTGACTATCAGTATGAAATGTATTTTATATCATGACCCAGTCACATTTATGCATACATATTTATGACTGAATTAAAATGTTTTAGAAATATTTACCTTTAAAAAGTGCAACACGTTTTGATGTTTTTCTCTTCTATTCCATTTTAGGCTCTTGTTTTTGTTTTGTGTTTTTAATGTTCTCATAACCCACTAAACTGATTTCATGACCCACTAATGTTTGGGAACCACAGTTTTAAAAAATACTGCTTTAGGTTATACAGTGTTACTCATTGCATTTGCCACTTGTAGCTAAGTTGTGTCCAAAGTTATCAGATGCTATACTTCACCAGTGAGGGGCTTCCTGTAAAATTAATAGCTTATGTAGTCTGTGGAGGACTTGACATGTAAATGTTGTTAGCCTTCTATTGTGATCAGCTTTATGAGGAACTCTGTTAAAAAGATACCTCTTCAATCTCATTTTACAGACCAGTCAATATATTTCAGATACTTTAATGAAAATACATCTTTCATAAAATACCATTTTTAAGTTTTTTACATAGACATGACCTTAGACTCATAAAATGGTATTCATACAAATATCAGTTCTATACTTTTCAAATGTAAAGAAATACTATTAAAGAGACTTTTAGCACTGGTAGTCAAAACGGGAGCAAAAAATGCAGGTGTGGAGTTTAAAAATTCGTTTCCAACAATTGTCAGTGAATCATTTGTCATTATTATCAAGCAGGAATAATGTGCCAAGCCAAGTACAGAGTCCAGTATGAAAAAGAGACAGTCTGTCAGAGTGTTTTAGAAGAGAAACTGTCATGGTCTACCATCCCTACAGTGGAGCAGTGGAAGGATGTTGGTTCAGCCATTGATGAATCTGGGAACAGACCCTGTGAATATTTGACAACAGGAATCCTTCCCACACTTACCCCACCGGTGTCGTGCCACCAAACTCTGCCAATTAAATGTGTTGCCCAGGGCAAATCCCTTAGCTTCTTTCAGCCTCTGTTTCCCCTTCTTTAAAATAGAGATGGACTGGATCAGTGGTGTTCGGGCCCTTTTTTAAGCAGCTGAACCCTATCTTAATCAGAACCTTAGTTATTTAAAATGAAACTGGAGGTCCGTTGGTCCAAGTAGCACCCCTGTGGCTCAGGAGCACTAGTTTGAAAACCACAGGGATGAGATCATTGCTAAGAAACCTTCTAACTTCAAGTTTCCACGACTCTACTTGCCATAATCTTTTTTACATCTTTTTAAAGCACCGAAGTTTGCTAGCTATTAATATTGGAAACTGAGGCAAGAAAGTCAGAGACTTTTGCACTTGAATTCCTCAAGATGCCTTGAAACCCTAAAAACCACTTCTTCAAGTCAGTTAACAACACCAGCAATTGGTACAGCTGCCCCTGGGTGTTGAAGTCAAAGGAGCCTTGGTTTGCAGAAATTAGTAGGTGACAAATTTTCCATCAGTTCCCAGCAAAATGGGAAAGCCACAGGCAGTATAGAGTTCTTTTTTTAAAAAAATTAAAGGCCAGTGTATGTAATTTTTAAATTCTGAAATTACCCTTATTCCTTTATGATGTTAACAAAGCCCTTTTTTTTTATGAATTGATGGTAGTAGGTCGGAGTTCTATTCTTTTTCATTGTCCTTACTTGATGTAAAAGTTGGTAACTATATGTCAATTTTCAGGTTTATTTGACATTTACTGGTCTAGTAAAATCCAAAAAAGGGGCATCACTGCCTTAAAGGCCATCTTTTACATACAAGGAAAGAGACTTTCATAGGTTACTCTGTCACAAGTCCAGTTAATGATGGATCTAGGACCCACCAAGGACACCTTTGAACCTATAAGATCTTGAAAGATGCAAACACCTTCAAAGATCCAAGAGTGCAGATCCCTTTTTAGCCTCCTTACCTCATCATTTAATCATCACTGATGTGACCTTGTTTGCAGTTCCTTCTCCCACCTGCCTTTTGCAAAGTATCTTTCTACCCAATGCTTCTGTGAGGTCTTAAAGGGAAGCTCTTGAACTCAAGAACAAGTCTTGGCACTGGCTTCCTTGCCAGTGCATACATATTTATGACTGAATTAAAATGTTTTAGAAATATTTACCTTTAAAAAGTGCAACATGTTTTGATGTTTGGGGTACAGCCTCTGTACTGGGGCCCCCGGGGCTGGCCCCACAGAGTATCTGTGACTAGGTGGGAAGAACTGCTCACTGTTTTTCTTTGTTAAAGGGGGACCACAGGAGGACTGTCTTGCCTCAGAGGGTCTTCCAGAGCTTTAAGGATGAATAAATCTCTTTGGTGTTTACTCTCTGCCCTTAAGACAGGGGTTCTTAACCTTTTTTTGTTTCATGGACCCCTTATCAGAACTCAACATCGGAGGTCAGAGACAGTTGATTTTTTCAATCTAAGCTCACTGGCCCCCCCTGGTTAAGAACCCCTGCCCTAGAGGAACAATTCAGATTCACCCTCCCTTCTGAAGTCCAAGTACATGTTCACCAGCCCCCATAATGACAAGTCAGAACCACCTGTGGGGCCTTTTTTTAACTTTTTATTTTGACATAATTTCAAACTTACAGAAAAGTTGCAAAAGTAATACAGAGAAATCCAATAGATCCCCTGCCCAGACACTCAGATTTATCAACTTTTGACATTTTGCCACATTTGTTATATCATTCTAACTATATGTCTATCCATCCATTTTCTAACATAGTAGTTTGCATGCTTCATGCTCCTTTACCATTTAATACTCCCCGGTATATTTCCTAAATGAGGATATTCACTTATGTAACCACATTAAGTACAATTATCAAGTTCAAGAAATTTAACATTGATACATACATACAGTCTATATTCCAATTTTTTTTTCATTTGTCCCAAAAAATGTCCTTTGGGGCCTTGTCTACTCCATTTTAGCTCCAGTCCAGGATCAAGTATTACATTTTATTGTCATTGTCTCTTTAGTCTCTTGCTCTTTTTCTTTTTTTACTCTAATAACATATATGCAACATAAAATTTCCCATCTCAATCACTCACCTTTGGAGGCTTTTAAACACTCAGAGGCCCAGGGCTCTCCCCAGGAAATTCTGGTCCAGAAAGCTTTAGGGCTTGGCACAAGCATTCATTTTTATTTAAACGTTTCACAATAATTCTGATGTGCTAATGCTTTGTCTGAGGCTTTGTTCCTGGGCAGGACTCACCTGCCTAATCTCTTCCCCTGGGACAGGCTGCTTCCACTGAAGCACCTCAGCGAACCACTCCCCTCCCCCACCTCTTGCCGCCACAGGAAACCAGCGGGCATGCAGCTGAGCTCAAGCTGGAGAACACTCTGTTTTTAGGCCCCAAGTTTTTATGTTCCTATAAAAATATCCACACGTAACATGGTTTTTCTTGTTATATTTTGTCAATGTGTACTATATGTGCTTTGCCGTGGGTTATCAAACTTAAGACCAGTCTTAATTATGTAAGAGTGTGATGCCTTTCTGTCACTGACACAGATAATGCCCAATTGACACTCTTGGGTTTTTACTGCTCTCTTTTAGTTAAAATCAAGAATGCCTCTTTCTACAGAGGTCTTTTTGGTTAGCTAGATGAGCTCCTTCAGCCTCTTTGAAAGAAAAAAATTGAAACTAACTTCATGGTAGGGGAAAAAAGTGTGTATCCATGAATTTCTTATATATCTCTAAGGAAACTATAGTGAGTCATGTTGTAAGGTTAAAAATGAATTATTTTCCCAAATGTATCTTTTAACTTTGGATTTTCTTTATTTTTCTGTAAAGTGGAACAGGCCTCTGAACTGAGAAGTCAAAAGAAGGCTCATAATAGCTAATTCATATATATTTTCTTCTTTCCTAAAACTATTATGAAAGCATTGCTAGGAACACAAAAAGATACTAATTTCCCAAAACATAAAGTCCAAGCTGTCCCGCATGTCCTCATCTGAGCAGAGTCACCTGTCTCTGGTCCCTCTGCCCACCCTGCCAGGCTCTCACCGTGCTGCTTGTATCCAGCTTTATCTTTCTCCCCATCCATCAGTTCCCTCCAGGATTCACTTCCTTCTCCTCATTGCCAATACCCTAAGTTCCTTCCCTGACCCCTTAGCCTTCCTCCCTACCTGCCCCACCCACACACCCCCCACATCAATCTCAGTGCCCTGTCTGGCAAGCCTCTTTCTCCCATTCTCCCTGAACACTAAATCAACCATTCATCCTCCTGGGACCTCTTAACTCCCCCACTTCCCCTGTTGTAGATAACCTTGCCCTCCTACTCCACATGGGGAAAATATGCCATCAGCAGAGGTCAGCAGGCCTGCAAGGTGGGAGGAGCTCTGAAAGACACACCTGGGGCAACCCAAGCCAGATCACCAGGCAAGTCGCCCCCAGGGGCTGCGATTCACTGACAGGCCAGGAAAAGGCCAAACCAGTCCTGCAGAGCCCTTGCAGAGAGGCCAGTTACTTCCTGAAAAGGCCCTGGACAGGCCACATTTCTTTGAAAGGAGCCACAGCTCACAAAGTCCTAAAGGACACCTCAGCACAGCGGTGTGCTGGGGACGGTTGGGGGAAACACAGGAAGTTTCCAGTGTCCCCTATGAGGGTGTGTGTGTGTGTGAGGGGACAAGACCTCCCAAGGAAGCCAACCACAAAGGATGCCATGCTGCTCTCCGAATGTGGAAACAAGGAAGCCTTCCGGAACTCCAAAGAGTGAGAAAGAGCATGCTTTGGACTGGAGGAATCGGGAGAAGGACACCCCCAAATTCTGGGGATGGGGAGTTGGCCGTAACATCCCTTCCCCCAGTCTCCCAGGGCCTTTAAAACCCCAAAGGAGCAGAACCGTGGGCATTTTAGTAGAGAGTTTATATTTTGGATTGGCCCCGTGGGGTTATTGACCAGAACTCCGGAGATTTCCGCCGGGAAGCTGGGCCCCCGGAACACCACACGAGTCTCGGCCAGCGGAGGCCGTTTGGCTTTTCCTCCCTGGCCTGTTTCTCTGGAATGGTGTTGGCCACCCAGAAGCCCGCGCCGCTGCTCTCGCTGCCTGGCTGGAATGTCAACAAAGACGCCGGGAGGAGCGCTCCTGCCCTCTCCCCCGGGAGGGAACGCGGGGCTCCCGCGGCTGCTCCCCGCCCTTCCCCGGGAGCCGCCGCGCCCCCAGCCATGCCCTTCCTTCCCCTCCCGCCCAGCAGGCAAATATTAGAGATTATGTGAATGTAGAAATTGTTTCAAATACAACAAAACTCATTTTAACTTTCCTCTGCCGATTTCCAAAGAGGCCACCCACCGTCTTTGGGGACCGTCGATGGAAACTCCCGCTGTGGGAGCCGAGCGCAGGGTAGAAACTCTGTTCCTCCAAATCAGAAAGCGATCAGGGGAAACAGAAAGCTAATGAAATTACGCGCTGGCTGTAGGGATGGAAAACATGAAAGCCCACTCCAGGGGTTTGCGCCTCGGGGGTGCACTATCTGCCACTGGCCTCAAACCTCAGGAAAGTCCCCAAGTTCCTTGTTGCGCGTGAAGCGGTGGGTGGCCCGGCGGCGGTTCTCTACAGCCCGCGGAGCCCCGGGCTCTCCACCGCAAAAGAGGTAGAGAGAAGGACGCACGGAGGGGCGCCCCTTGGGGAGTCCCGCCCCCCCCGAGCCTCGGGCGCACGAAGTACGTGATGACCCCGCGGCCCAGGCAGAGGGTCCTGCTCCCCGGCCGCGGCTTCCTGGGCGCGGAGATGGATAGAGTAGGGTGGGGTTAGCTGGGGGTAATCCCTGGCCCGCGATGGGCGGGATTCCTCCTGCACGCTCCCCCTCCCCGGGAGCCGCGCGCACATACAGGCCTAGAAGGATCAAGGTTCAGCCACCCTGAGGCCTCAGTGGCCCCGAGGCCGGGCTGCAGAACAGGGAGACCCTCCTCCGGCAGTCCCCGAGCTGGGGAGAGTGCGGGGGGAAAAGGGCGAGTAGGGACTCGAATCGACAGTGTCCCCTGGCCGGGCCGCCCGCGCTGCTCCCGGGCCTGGCCGCGCCGCCGGGTATGAACGGCGGCGGTTTCTGCGGTCTGGACGGCGGCCCGCTGGAAAATCAACCCCGACTGGATCCCGAGCGAGTCTCACTGAGGTCATGGGAAGCTGGAAGGCGGGGGCCCGGCGAGGGCGAGAGGAATGGGAAGCCTGACTGGGGACTGCGAGGCGCGGAGGAAGGAAGGAAGCCGGGCAAGAGGAAGCTTCTGGAGCGTTGCAAGGGAGGGTGTCGGCGAGTGCCCTGCGCGGCTCCGCCAGGCACGGCGGTCCTGCGGGCAGCTGACCGTCCAGGGAGGAAGTCAGGCTTAACACCTCCTCAGACTCCACCATGACGAGGGCCAGCTGCGGGGGGACATACAGAAATACTCCACCTCCAGCCTGAACCCCACTTCCGGGTTTACAGCCGCCTCCTGGGCCTGCTGATTCTGCTTCCGGGCCTGAGCCACGCGTCTGACTCCCACACCGCGAAGATCTTCCCTGCAGCTGCCTTCTCTACCTTCCACCTTCCTCGAGACCTCGGCCAAGAGCCGTTTCCCAACCCGTTATCAAGTCCTAGAGAGAAGGTCTCCAAAAATCTCTCAAATCCCACCGCCAAAGGCCCCAGCCCGCACCCTTCATCTCGGTGGCTGCAGAGACATCTCCCTGGGTGCCTGGCCTTTAGCTTCCTCCTTTGCTAATCCGTTCTCCACACTGCTTCCCTGAAAAGCGTGTTAAAACACACCTGGGACCTCGGCGTGGCCGTTTTAAACCTCACACTTCCTCTGTTAAGTAGTCCAAGGTGGTTTGGGCTGGGGAGTAAAAACTCTGGGGGCATTGGGCTACATTCATTGAGCGCTTACTATGTGTCATGATTAAACACTTAAAGTGAATGTTCTTTAATCTTCCCACCACCCTTCCAGGTGGGTATTATTATTGACTTTATAGAGGAAGAAACTGAGGCACAGAGGGTCACACAGCTAATGAGCAGCAGAGGCACTTCCGGATCAAGCACTCAGATTCCTGTGTTTTCTTCTGGAAGCCATGACCACCCTGTCAGGGTTGGAATGCTCCACAGCACAAGCTGGGGGCCAGATGGCTGTTCACAGCAGTGCTAAGTGGATCAGGCAGGTGGATGTCAGGTTCGGTTTGATCCTGCATGCCTCAGAGGCCCCTTGGCTCTTCCGCTTGGCTTTAGCAGATTAGTGATCTGAGCTTCTGGGAGTGGACTTTCCATATCTGTCTCCACATTGGATACCTCAACCCTGGTGGTCACCCATTAGCCTCCTCCAGTCTCCTAATGCTGCTTTTCTTACTTGGCAGCACCCTGGAGACTCTGCAGGTGTCCTGCCCCAAGACAGACTAGTGGCATTCTCCCCCACTTCATCCTCCCTCCCCTACCCCTACACAAACACAGGCTTCATAGAACCCTCCACACCCCCAGTGCCCTCCCATCCCCAGTCTGTGCCAAGCATCAGCCTCTGGCCACTTCCTTTGCCTGTGAAGGAGCTAAGTCTCAGTCCTGGGAGGGGCTGGGTAGGATTTCCATGATTAATTAGTGGCTGGGAAATTAGAAGTCATCCTTGGTCCCCATGCCAGGACCCAGAACTGACTCCACAAGGGTCCCTAGCCTCCATTCCCTGCCCAGGAATTAGGGGGAATCCCACCCAGCCCTTCCCTGGCTTGACTAGATGGGCAGAGACAAACAGGGAACACCTGATTGCCGTTTGCTTTCACTGAATAGCTGCTTTTTATTTTCTGTGAACTTACCTATTATGTAATACACTTTTTTTTCTTCTTCCTCCTCGATTACATATACTACCAGTGACTTTATCACATTTTTGTGTAATTTTTAATTATTTTTTATCTGTATAGATCCATAATATGAAATTCAAAGGGTACAAAAGTGCAGACTTTCCCTCCTTCCCACCCAGTTCTCCTGGGAGCAATCATTCACTCTTTGTGGGTCTTTTCAGAGCTAGTCTACCCGTTCAGAAATATTTCATTTTTTTAAAACTGTGCTTCTAATGGTTTCTGTATTCATACCTAAAAAGCATACTTATTGATGCTTTGGGGAAAATCAGCACTGTTTCAGAATGGAACACAGAGAGCCTCTGTCATGTCCACTGGCTTCTATTCCATCTTCCTTCATTGTCCCATCAATGAAATGGGACCCTTCATATACATTTTAATTCCTAGCATCTTTAGATTTATTTTGGCTATCTTTTTTAATGTTCTTGATTTGCCTTGCCTGTTCTACACTGCTTTTCTTACCTTCCTTTGGATCAGTGGAGTATTGTTTATCATTTTTCTTTCTTCTCTCCTTGATTAAAAGTTGAACACTCTATTTCCCTTGTTTTTTCCCTAAACATTTTTAGTATGTTTACTATCTTAGTTTGCCAGAACTGCTATCACAAATACCACAAACTGGTTTTTGGCTTAACAACAGGAATTTATTGGCTCATGGTTTTGAGGCTAGAAGAAGTCCAAAATTAAGATCTCAGCCAGGCTTGCTTTACCCCTGAGTCTGTAATGTTCTGATGCTGGCGGTCGGCAATCCTTGGGATTCCTTGGCTTGTATCCCTGACACCCATCACATGGGGTGTCCACTCCTTTTATCAGTTCTTCTGGATTCTGTAGACTTCTGGTTCCTCCCTGTGGCCTTCTCTTTATAAGGACTCCAGTAATCTGGATTAAGGTCCACCCTGGTTCATTTGGGCCACACCTTAACTAAACATCCTCATAAAGTCCTGTTTACGATGGATTCATACCCACAGGGATGCAGATTAAGGCAAAGAACCTGCAGAATTTGTTCCTGACCATCCAGGGGACTCATTCCAGAGAACGTAATTCAACTTACCACACATACTAAACATATCAAATCCATGGTTAAGCAATATTTTTACCCTCCTCCCAATCAATACAAAGACCATGGAACATTTTAACTCTGAGCTTATTTATCTCAAAAAACAAAACAAAATAAAACAAAAACCACAAGACATTATTGTTGTTGTTTTATCCAAATTATTCTATTTCTATCTATGCATATATTTTTGCTTTCTTTATTCATCAATCCTTATTGCTTTTCTGATTGTCTTGTCAGGGACCGTTTTCCTACTATCTGAAGTACGACACCCAGAATTTCCTTTAGTTACGGTCTGTTGGTGAAAACACTCTCAGTTGTACTTTTTCTGGAAATGTCTTGCTGTCAATTTTGAAATAGGTTTTTTCTGAATATTCACTTCTAAATTGACAATTGTTTTCTCTCAGCATGTGGAAGATATTATTTCAACCTTTCTAGGAAAGGCTTTCCTTTTTATTTTTCTTGCTTGGGATTTCTTGGCCTTCCTGATTCTGAGGATTAGGTATTTCATCAGCTCAGGGAAATTTTCAACCGTTATCTTTTCAAATATACCCCAGGGGTGGCTTCAAGTTACGTACACCAGGAAAAAAAAACATGTTCTTAATCCATTCCTGTGGTTGTGAGCCCAATGTAAATAATATCTCTTGAAGATGTAATTTCAGCTAAGGTATAGCCCAACTGAATCAGGTTGGGCTTTAATCTAGATTATGGAATGAAATTCAGACATAGAGGAAGAAGCCACAGGAAGAGCAGGAAACCAGAAGTAGATGGAACCCAGAGGAGAAAGGAAAGGCATCGCCATATCAAGAACCAAGGATTGCTGGAAGCCAGCCCCAGAGTGCTACAGTCTTCAGGAATGGGTTAATTGAATGCTGACACCTTGATTTTGGACTTGTAGCCTCAAAACCATGAGCCAATAAATTCCCATTGTTAAGCCAAACCTTTGTATGGTATTTGTTTTAGCAGCTGGGAAAATAAAACAACTTGCCTCCCATTTCTCCT